>JAUJYZ010000024.1:697500-727500 GCA_033675265.1 Actinostola sp. cb2023 | reverse complement strand
GCTTCAATTGTCAGTCGACGAAGTTCGCTCTAAATCATCTCACGTGCGATAAACTGAAAAAGAATGAGTCTTTGGCGGCTTTTATGAACCGAACTCTTTTGTACCGGTTGAAGGCCAATTTAGTCTTCGACAAATGAAAATATCATGGCGGCGATATTTACTTTAAAATTTTAAAATGTTCACTTAGCCTTATTTCGCTCAAACATACCCGAAGTCTATAGGGCCATTTTAGTCGAACCTAGATGCCATGGATCTGTCTAGTATTTTACCAACGAATCGATTATAGTCAAATGACGTGTGTATCAAAGATCACGATTTTCCATGTTTTTTTCAAATTTCGGGTCTGTGTGGGCGTAAGTGAGTCGGGAGATCTTTCGTTATCTTTTTCAAACTCATTAAATAAGGACTCAAACTTGAACAGAGTAGTCCATACAAGCGGTCAGATCGAGAAGTTGTGCGTCTATATTTTATTAATTTATATCACTGAACTAAGAGATTTGATTAGGTCAAAAACAAGCTCATCTCATCTCATGCAAGACAATGAACGAGCATCGATTAACATAAGTGAATACAATCAGATATACACAATAGATTTACAATATATATATATCATATATATCATATATATCATATATATCAAATATATCATATAATTTTGATACAATTCAAGTTGGTATTATGGCATCTATCTGCGCTTCTATACGGTCCATATACTCGCCCCCAAGAAAAGACCAGTCATATGACCATACGTATGACTAGTACTGCATATAGTAGACTAAAGTATAGGTGTATTGTACAAGCCACAATAATTGAACCACAACAACCAACTCAGATTAGCTATCTTGGATATCAAAAGTCTTTGATTTGTTTACTTTGTCAATAAACCCAATGCGGTCAAATTTACGCCTGAGTTTGGTGACGTTTGAGGTTACTTGATTAGAAATTGATCGGAGATTTAAAAGAAAGGAATTCGCTAACTAGATTAGCAATTCCGACCATAGATTCCTATCCTCCACAGATTTTGCCTTGCTTCTCGATTTCCGTGAATTCTACGGAAGCCATTTAAATGTTGATCATTGCGCTGGTCAAGTTTTGGCGGGAAAAACGACATTTAGTGGCCGGTCAGTTTTAAACATGCTTGATACCCGTTCATTGTAAATTGATTTTGGTGATTGTAAATAGCGAATTCCATAAAATTCTGACCAAAAAAAACACTCAAATGTATTATCGTGATAAGTTCTAAAAATAACTGGATTCTGATTGACTAACTAACCTTGGTCGCCCATTTGGGTTTCACACTGTGAATTCTATCAATGTACACGAAAACAACATGAAAACCTCACGATAAGAAAGAAAACACTTCGATTTATCGGAGTGATGATCCAATTTGAGCCAGCCGATGTGTAAGCCTTCCTTCCTTGTTTGACAACATATCTCTTTTCATAAGGTAAGACATTTGTTTTCTGAATTGAAAGTGAGAGATGCGGTGAGTAGGTTTTTTCGTTGACAAAAAAAACAGTTCCTTACAATTTACTCCTTTATCCAAAATATTCTACAATCTCCGATTATCATCAATTTACGTGTGAGTGAAATGACTTATTAGGAAAACTGATTTTATCATTTTCGGCTAGCATATCATATAAGATGGCTACAAAACCCAACGCGGCACAAGATTATTTCCTTTGTGTATTCAGTGTCTTGCATTACATAGAGTCAGTCTCTCGATTTAGCTATCATTAGTATTCATTTCCTTCTACTGAGACTTATAGGAGAGGACATCAACGAGTCGACATTAGTGGTAATTTTATGGATACTATCAAGCACAGCACGTTCAAGACTTCCATCTAACGAACGCGACCGGCTCTCATGGTTCGGCACGACACAATTTCGACCAAAACCCCAAGACCTGCTGATTTAACTTCAAGCCAGTAAAGAACACAAGTGTTTCTAACAAGAGATTGACTCGAGAAATTGCCTGACGAATTAACTATCGGTTATTTACGAATTGCATACTGTTCAGTAGTTCAAAGAAGCCAAAAGTGGAGACCGGTAGCAAGTAGTAATGGATATCCGCCAGCACACACGGTACGTTTAAACTTAAAGTAGTGAGAGAGAAATAAGGAGTTTTCTGTTTTCTAAAGAGTAATGTCGAGAGGAAAGATGAACAAAGAGTGTTACATTAAATCCATTTGTGAACTTGCACGTGCAGTTTATTTCTTAACGGATTGGTCCAGAAACAATGAATGATGATTGAACCAAAAGCCAAATAACGCAGAATTGACAAATCACTTAAAGATAGATTATTGTATTCAAAACAAGAGAGAGTTGATTGATGCAGCATTTACTTAGTTGAATGAATCGTGAATGAAGGCAGGAAGCCAGGACAAAGTTCAGTGAACGCGAAGTAAATGGACATAAACGATAATATCAATCATGTTCCCGATTACTCATCGAACAAGTAACAGGTGCGTGAGTGATTTGAAACAGTATTTCGAGTCACTGAATGAATGAATAAAATGAATGAATGAATGAATGAATGAGAGAGTACGTGAGATAGCTGTGACAAGCATTACGTAATCCGAAGAAAGAGTAGATGAATTTAAAAAAGAGAATGAATAGGAATCTGAATAAGAATATCATATAAATGAATGAATAAATGAATGAATGAATGAATGAATGAATGAATGAATGAGAGTACGTGATACATCTGCACGTAGCGTACGTTACATGATCTCGAATGAAAAGCTGATTTCTCAATAATAATACGAATATTACGAATAAAAAAAAAGAATGAATGCAGGCAACTTCTGATTGTCCAGTAAACGTTTGGAAAGTCTTCTTCAGTAAAAGCCAATAAAATAATAATAAAAACGTTAAAATCTATTTAAAAGCAGAATATAGTAATAGAGGGCACAAACTGAAAGGTGTATGCAATGATACTCCAATAATCTAATGAGGTTCTGCAACAGCAAAGGAAATAACAGTACATATATGCTTATCTGAAGTTATCTACGAGTTATAATGCATCCTATTTTTTATCTACATTATTTTCTTTTGTTACTAAGACCGCGTGGGCGTGGTACAGTATGGAGCTAGACCGCTGCCCAGTAAGACTTCTCTAGTAAAAGGATTTTTGGCAGTGTTGAAAATAGAGTTTAAATTATGCGCGGTATTGTTAAAATGCATGGCATCTTCACAACTATTTTTGTCAGTAAGCATTACTTAGCTTATTTGTGGTTGCGAAACATAAGGGACTTGTCAGAAATTAGCAGGGGGAGGGGGGGGGGGGGGGGGGGGGGGGGGGGGTGGAGATTTTAAATTGAGCGTTGAAAATGATGTGACCGGCTCCACTAGTGATGAAAATGAAATTTCCTGACCCTCTCCATCCTTGGGCCTAAAATATCATGACCCTCTCCATCCTTGGGCCTAAAATATCATGACCCTCTCCATCCTTGGGCCTAAAATATCATGACCCTCTCCATCCTTGGGCCTAAAATATCATGACCCTCTCCATCCTTGGGCCTAAAATATCATGACCCTCTCCATCCTTGGCCTAAAATATCATGACCCTCTCCATCCTTGGGCCTAAAATATCATGACCCTCTCCATCCTTGGGCCTAAAATATCATGACCCTCTCCATCCTTGGGCCTAAAATATCATGACCCTCTCCATCCTTGGGCTTGGCCTAAAATATCATGACCCTCTCCATCCTTGGGCCTAAAATATCATGACCCTCTCCATCCTTGGGCCTAAAATATCATGACCCTCTCCATCCTTGGGCCTAAAATATCATGACCCTCTCCATCCTTGGGCCTAAAATATCATGACCCTCTCCATCCTTGGGCCTAAAATATCATGACCCTCTCCATCCTTGGGCCTAAAATATCATGACCCTCTCCATCCTTGGGCTTGGCCTAAAATATCATGACCCTCTCCATCCTTGGGCCTAAAATATCATGACCCTCTCCATCCTTGGGCTTGGCCTAAAATATCATGACCCTCCCCCTGCACAGATACTGAGGGACCTGTCATTATTTATCGCCTTTCGCCGGGAGGCATTTGGAAAGAACCCCTGCACCCCCAAATATGTACAATAAGATTTTACTACACCCCCCCCCCCCCCCCCCCTCCACACTACAGCCCTAAGTTGCATTGCTTAGTTTTGTGTTACTAGAAATGTCGAGTACACGGTGCAGTGAAATTTGGAAATGTTCTAATAATAACGAAAATACTTACGAAAAGGATTTCAAATTATTAAGACAAGAAAATATTTACACAATAATGCATACCATATACATGTAGCAGGCTCATGGGAAAGGTATTAGGTGGCACAATATGACAAGCAGCGAAGTCGCGAGGTACTAGGGGGTGCGGCATGCCTCCCGAACATGTTTGAAGTGTAGTGTCTCTGAAATAGCATTTCCTGCCTTTTGGTGAGAGCAGTTTCCAGCAAGTTTAAACTGACAGAAAATTGATCTTGTGGCCGAATCGTGGGAGCCTTAGAGTGATACACACACCCTTTCCCAAGTGATCCCCCTTAACCAAGTGAAACCCTCCCCAAAATCCTCCGACCCCCAGACAATAAATATATGAAAATTGTCAGTTCAGGCCATTTTTGCGCATATTGGATGGACTATAGTCCATTGAAAATCGTCAGTCATTTTGGACCATTTTTGCATATTTTGCATGGGCTAAAATCCATTGAACATTTTAATTTTGGGCCACTTTTGCGCATTTTTCAAGGTCTATAGCCCACCAAAAAGGACCGTGTTGAACGATTTTTGAGCATTTTGCAAAGGCTATATATAGCTATAGTCCATTGATATACATGGTTTTGCTATTCCTGTCACACTATCATATCAAACTTATGTCCTGCATCATTGAACATTTGCTCCTGTTGGGATCCAGTATCACGCGGACAACGTTTTTTGTTAATGCTTTGTTTACTAATGCACGTGAGGCCCGATTGATCCAGCAAGTTGTTCACTATGACCGCTAAATAAAGCAGATTCGTACGTGACTGGTTTCTCAAGTATGTTAAGGCCTGGTTCATGAAGCCATCACTCAAAATCACGTTTATTTTTAGTATTCCCCACGATTCATTTCTATGGCATTGATATTTAGGCATAAGATTATATTCAAGATGTTTGATGATTTAGTCCTAAAAATACTGACGTCACGTTGTCACGTGACCTAGGCATGTGAAATTTCGTTTTTTAAATATGCGGACGCGAATTTAAGTTATGCTGAAATAGTTTTTGTACTACAATATTAAGGACAACTAGAGAAAAAAGATAGCGTTTGGAAAACCTGTCCCTTAGTTTTAGTTATCGAGAAAATTGAGAAAACGTATTCTGGCTAAATGGTCACGTGACCTATTTTCATAAATATCTCTCTTAAAAGAAATCAGAGACAAGATATCCAAACGCAGTTGTGTAGAGCCCTAGCATTGACAACATATGCAATTGTTTGTTTTTACACTGTTCTTAAAACCGCGACCGCATTTTAAAATAAATTTTCAAATACTGTTGTCACGTGGTTAATCACGTGTTCAGTTTTTTTGGTATTTTGTTGACTTCAATCAATTAAGGATGTCGAACTCTAATGCTATGCATAGTTTCGTAATGATTGGTTAAAAGGAAGTGACATTATGATTTTTTACATTTTATTCTCGTTTTTGAGCTTGAACCAGGCCTTAACATACTTGGTTTATCATTTCTGAATTCATATTTTTCCTTTGACAATGTGTAAATCAGGTAGCTAAAATATAAGAGAGGATGGAAAAGCTGCATATGTTTCCTCAACGGGAAAATATATCACAAATTCGAACTAACTTATTGATCTCGTGCGTGTAAATATTGGAAATTGGCTTCAAAAAACGTCCTTTCCGAGCTATAATTTATTTGCGAATTCGCCGGCCTATGTAGCTTCTGTAACATACAGACTGAGATACAGAGCACCAATATGATGTTCACAATTACCAAACAAAGAGTTTTAGATTTCATTTTGCCACCGCTTAATTAAGTTTAACATACATGTATTTTATATCAAAATGCGCGTACAGTTACAGAGTATTAGAATCCGGCGGTAGGTTTTTGATTGACACAATTCCCAAAGAATTCAGAGGGATTTTGTGTGCAGCGTATGTCACGCTCTCCTATATCTCTTCAGAGATTTCAGTTCGATTGACTTTGAAGAAACGGAAAATGCCACCTTCAAACCTCTTTATTTGTGCTTGAATTGCCAGCTTATTCATTCCTTACATATTCGTCTTTTATATTCCGTTGGTAGGTTTTTGATTTGTATTTTAACAATGCAGTAAAAAGCAAAAATGTATCAAAATCATGCTGTTTTTCGCCTAAACAAGACTCGCCTCATCTGCATATGTGAAACAATGACCTTTTGTATAACATAAGTTTGATATGATATCAAAACACAATGCTCTTTATGATCACATGAGCGTAAACTTATGTGGCCCTCTCCTTTTCACTGCCTGTTTTTTCATGACCCTCCCTTTTCAGGGGCTCGAAAAGTTATGACCCTCCCCCATTTTCCACCCCCCCCCCCCCCCCCCCCCCCCCCCCCCCCTGCTAATTAAAAAACTGATTTGAGGTCGAACCAAAGAAGTGTAGTAGAATTAGTAGATCAGTGTGAAGCCAGTGCTTTCTTTCATCAGTTATAACATGTTATAAGGACTTAGATTCATTCACACATTACATACAGCTATTTCAATAGAGGTTGACACTGAATGACGATTGCACGACCGAAAGGAACTATGGGGATACAACATTATTTATAAAAATGCTTTAATTTTTTTGTTTTCACGACCTAAAGGAACTCTGGTTACGTTTAGTACACATGCAAAGGAAAGGTGCAAAGGTTTACATTCTTTACTAAGAATTTATAAATTAAATAAAGGAACTCTGGTTACGTTTAGTACACATGCAAAGGAAAGGTGCAAAGGTTTACATTCGTTACTAAGAATTTATAAAGAATTCTGTAGATCCATAATTCCTTTCGGTCGTGCAATCGTCATTCAACTGATTCGCCAAGTCAACTTATTTTGAAATTTATTTAATAGTTTTATTAATTGTATGATTCACTTAATTGCAGTAACGTTGTCATAGAAAAATGAAAATAGAAAAATGAAGAAAACCAAATAAGAATTAAGTAGGCATGTAAACTAAATTCTTGCATTTTAATAATTTATATATTATTAATTTTTAATATAAAAACTTAAAATTTAACAATTCTCAAAGCTGTTGTCATGCACTATGGTATAATAACAGGTTTTGGACTTTTCCTTATCATAGCATAATTCTGCACACTTAATCTTGAAACGGAACAATAATACTGCAAGTTATGATGATTAAGAATCCAACGCACATGAACATACCGGATACATTGTGGGTAATTGAATAACGGGATGAAAGGAAAGGATGCCGGATAGAAGGATGAATGGATGGGATGTCAGATAGAGGGATGAATGGATGGGATGTCGGATAGAGGGATGAATGGATGGGATGTCGGATAGAGGGATGAATGGATGGGATGTCGGATAGAGGGATGAATGGATGGGATGTCGGATTGAGGGATGAATAGATGGGATGTCGGGTAGAAGGATGAATGGAAGGGATGTCGGATAGAGGGATGAATGGATGGGATGTAGGATTGAGGGATGAATAGATGGGATGTCGGATAGAGGCATGAATGGATGGAATGTCGGTTAGAGGCATGAATGGATGGAATGTCGGGTAGAAGGATGAATGGAAGGGATGTCGGTTAGAGGCATGAATGGATGGAATGTCGGTTATAGACATGAATGGATGGGATGTCGGATAGAGGCATGAATGGATGGGATGTCGGTTTGAGGGATGAATGGATGGGATGTCGGATAGAGGGATGAATGGATGGGATGTCGGTTTGAGGGATGAATAGATGGGATGTCGGTTAGAGGGATGAATGGATGGGATGTCGGATAGAGGCATGAATGGATGGAATGTCGGGTAGAAGGATGAATGGAAGGGATGTCGGATAGAGGCATGAATGGATGGGATGTCGGATTGAGGCATGAATGGATGGAATGTCGGATAGAGGCATGAATGGATGGAATGTCGGATAGAAGGATGAATGGATGGGATGTCGGATAGAGGGATGAATCAGGATGGGATGTCGGGTAGAAGGACGAATGGATGGAATGTCGGATAGAGGCATGAATGGATGGGATATCGGATTGAGGCATGAATGGATGGAATGTCGGATAGAGGGATGAATGGATGGGATGTCGGATAGAGGCATGAATGGATGGGATATCGGATAGAGGCATGAATAGATGGGATGTCGGATAGAGGGATGAATGGATGGGATGTCGGATAGAGGCATGAATGGAATGGGATATCGGATTGAGGCATGAATAGATGGGATGTCGGATAGAGGCATGAATGGATGGGATGTCGGATAGAGGCATGAATGGCATAAATAAAAGTACAATCCATGAGTGACTAAGTGAACTCGATCGAGTATATCAGAAAGGTCTTTCTATCGTGTTGTACAGATTGTAGACATTGTTTTACTTGTAGAATCTACTTTCAGTTCATTTCATTTCAACTAATCTAAATTAACCCACATTATTTAATACTCCGGAAACAAATAGCTACAGCATGAAAGGTTGTCGTATAAAGCTTTCCTTCACTTCCATTTAATTCCTTATTTGCATGGGAACGACATTATAGGCTTGGTAACGGGATTCCATATTTGGTAAGGCTATTGTTTATATCTTGGTAACGGGATTCCATATTTGGTAAGGCTATTGTTTATATCTTGGTAACGGGATTCCATATTTGGTAAGGCTATTGTTTTAAGGCTCGATTCCGGTCCGACTACAAAATTAGCATCAATGCAACTTCAATATTTCAACGATATCATAACATGTGTCATAATGCCGGTGGACTTCATAGAAATCTGAAATAGCTTTCCAAGGTCAGCGGGAACTGGGAGGCCGAGTGAATCGAAATGGTGTCGCCGGTTTCGTTCAATATCCGTCAGAAATACCGACGATGCTCTAAAACGATAAGTATACTTTCAGAGTTGACTGCCGGTATTAAGTGAGTGAGTATTAGTAATCCGTTGACAGCTTGAGGAGAGAAAAAACAGTCAATAAAAAAAATGTACTTCTCTCCCTTCGCCTTCTTGGTGATCATGACGAACCGATGCATTTGCACCGTATTACCTCCCCCTTCAGTGAAAAGTCGTGGGTTAGTAGTTCAACAGTTTTAACGGAAACTGCGCAAAGAACAACAAAAGAAGAAGAAGAAAGAAAAAAGAGAAAAAGAAAAGCAGAAAAAAGGGAAAACAATAGGCTGACAGTTGAATACTGCTAAATGAAACCCCAGTTAACCCGAAGTAGTGTAACTAAGACAGAATACTTTGCTATTTCCCCGTCATTTGCTCCTTCATCTTGGTGGCCGAACGTACAGAATAATACTTCTTACTAAATTGCAGAATTTTAATTATAATTATAATTTGTTAACTTTATGTTTAAAGGCTGAAATGCCATTAGAATTGAATGAAATTACGCCGATAGATGATGAAATATATCAGTGAAAAGAAAAGGAAAACAAGGATAAAAAAGTCCTTCCTAGAGTCTCGATCTCAGGTCATAATAATAATATAATAATAATAATTTAATACTTTGGTCATCAGACCAAAACGCACTGAACTGTAGGCGCGAGCCACAGTATCATGCAATTTGCACAGCAATCGACATTCCGCACTAGGTTATTTGTCCTACAAACTACTCACGTTAGCTTAGCGGTACAGGGCTTACGTTAGTTTAGCGGTACAGGGCTTGCCATTTATTGTCTCCCTCTTTGACCACTAAGTAGCCTCCCCCGCAGACTCTTTTTAAGTGTTCTTTTCGTCCGTCTCTCAACACCTAAAAAGAGTTTGCGGGAGACTAACTACTAAGCTGATAAGTGGGGCAGAAATCTTCACTCCTATTCGAACCCCCTCCCTCCTCCCCCCGGTTCTTGTGGATACCGAATACCGCATACTGAATTGCAGTGGTAAATTTGTTGTGATAACTAGTTATATTAAAGAGTCTTTCTAAAACTAACATATTTAACCGAAACGTCCTTTTTTGTATATGTTTATTTGTATATGTATTACCATTATCTGTTATTATTACTATTATTATTATTACTATTATTATTATTACTATTATTATTATTACTATTATTATTATTATTATTATTATTACTATTATTATTATTATTATTATTATTATTATTATTATTATTATTATTATTATTATTATTATTATTATTATTATTATTATTATTATTATTATTATTATTATTATTATTATTACTATTATTATTATTATTATTATTATTATTATTACTGTTATCATCGTTATAACAAAAAAATGAACCCAACATTTTAACAATTCGATCGGAATGCACAAGACACTATTTATTACTAAAACAACCTTTTTCAAATAGCTGTATTAAATGATTGACTGTCAATACACATTTCCTAGCTAATCAGTGTGCGCAAATAGACATTTGGATTGAAATATGAATATACCCTTTAGAACATAACAACGGTTGCTATGCGAAGGCTGGTAGACTCTCCTGAGTACCAAGGGTTAAGCCTTTTATCTAAATGTAGTTAATTGTGAAGACACTTCAGCTGAACCGAAAATCACTACCAAACGGCACGTCGTAACACTGAAAATGAGCGGGATTTCCAGTGCAAACAGGTAATGGCGCCATCAATCGTCCCTCGATATTCTTGGACAAGTAATAATGAGCAGCTTTGCCTTTTGAAATTGAGGCCGACTGTCCTTGAATTTCTCACAATGAATTAAATACGGTTTTAAAAAGGCTTTCTATACAAGTGCATGTTTGGAGTTGTTATAATGTCCCGGTCAATGCACATGCTAAAAAGGTTACATTAATCGTTTACACGATATCAGTACTAAAATACATTCACTCCGCAATGGATTCCTAGCCATCGTTCCTTACTCGGCGGTTTTAGACTGCCTCGTCATAATATTTAAAAAATAGTAATTATATAAAATATGAGAATCGATTCAGTTTAATTCAAGTCTTGTGTCACTAAAGAGTCATTTTGAAGTCAAGTTCGCGACCACGATTATTGCCACATCCATAGAAAATAAAATTAATTATAATCGTGTTCCATAAAGCTAAGCTTTCTGTGTATTTTGATCTTCAAATCAATTGAAAATGCCAGTTTGTTTTAATCCTGTAAAACCAGGCAAAGAGTGCTTTTTTAATTATTTAAAGGAAGAAATAATGTAATATAGAATTGACACTTTACAACACATTTTGTGTATTTTGAACTCTATGTGGAATTAATAAGTGTCAGTGCTGATCATTCAACCTAAAGAAATTAAGCCTGATGAATCTCTGATCAACTCGGCGATAAGCCTATAGCCTTATTGGAAACCGGATTTCGCCGGTCATCTCATACACAAATACTGCTTCCTTGGAGATGACTCGGAACAAACAGAAACCTTCAATTTTGACTTTAAGAAAAAAACTTAAAACCTTTTCACAGATTGACTTTTTCCCCTTGGGATTTTCGCTTGACAACGTAATTGCGCAGAATTAATGTTCATTTTGCTTTTAGTCAAACGACAGATATTGTTTCTACAATTGTGTCGTTTATTTGAGTCTTAATAATGACTCGTAATACAATATTGTAAATCACGGTTCTGTGTTTTACATCCTACTGCGGTAAGTCGTTCTATACTGATTCGACATCCAGAAATTAACCCTATCAACATGGACCAACTGACATTACTGTAATCAGGGCCGCTTTGGTCCCTGCCATTTTCGCAGGAAATCCGTGGTGTTTTCCTCCTGTTAATGAACCTCCTGGGCGCATGGAGTAATATCATAGTGTGGTATATCAGAGGGGGGCTAAGTCATGAACACCAATAATGGCCCTCGCTATATTTGGAATTCAATCACACACAGCTGGGGCACCAAATTGTTAGGCACGTTTTGTCTAATGAAATTCCAGTCTGCGCGGTATTACGTCACTAGGATTTCATTTGCCAAATTAGCAGTATGTAGAAGAGCTTGTCTTTCCTTGTGTTTGTAGCAGACGATCTCACTTGAGATTAGTCCAAGCGTTCTCGTGTAGTGTGTAACATTTTCACCGGCCATTAATTCTAACAAATTGCGTACAAAAAGCTGTTGAATTCTTTTGAATACGCGACGTAGAAAAACCTGCTATTTGACAAGGATCTAGAGGTTATATTATAGTGTTGTTCGGCCTTGGTTTTAAGAGAAGATTTCGAGTTATCTCCCTGGAAAGATTACACGGATCAAGAATTCGTTCAATGCTGGTCGAGAGGGCGCTTTCCGGGCCGATTAGCGACTTTGTCAAAGCTGTGCTAGACAGGTACGGTGTATATATACCACAGGATAAGCCATTCTTACGTCAGACAGTCACTATACTGCATGCATACGGTACTCGCTCGCACGTGCCTTCACGAGTTAGTGATCACCACCAAGACGGCGAAGAAACTACGATTGAAATTAACTCACATTACTGAGAGTAGGTTAGCTTACCACGGGTTCGTAGTAGTAGTCTACTAATTGCCAACGTAATTCGGTCGCAATAGACGGATAAAAATCACGAAACCCGAAGCACTGAAAATCATTAACATAAAATATCTCCATTACCATCGACAGCACCACAATACACAAGTGAGTATATGAGTAAAACTCGAAGGGAAATTGAACGGTCAGTTGCACTTAGCAACGCACGCTGCGACAGTGTCATCACTATAGTTATCAAATATGACTGGCTTGACGGTCATTATTCTTCATATACACGATTAACACCGTCTTTACATTCATTTATTTGTTGAAATCCCGCAGGGCTGTAAGGAGCTAAACAACGCTACAACTTCACTGACAAGGATCAGTCGTAGAAGATGAACACAACGTTCAACGTGACCAGTTCGCCTGGGTTAGCCATTGAAGACCCCCTTACATCAAGACAACTGTGGTATTGGATGGTACGGGGCCTAATCGCCGTTATTACGATCTTTGGCAATGGCTTAGTCATATACCTCATTTCATTTCGACAAGTTCTCCGAGAGCAACCATCTCCGAATTGGTTTGTTCTCTCAATGGCTGTGGCGGATTTCACCGTGGGATTCATCAATTTCCCTCTCACTATGTTTTACGCCTTCACCACCAGACCCAATGTACAGAATCCAGCGATTTATTGGCCGTTTTTGGGGTTCCTGATGAACATATGCCTCGATGCTTCAGTAACGAATTTGGTTCTCTTAACGCTTGATCGATACCTTGCCGTTGTCCATCCATTCACGTATGAGACTTTCATGACTCCCAAAAAAGCCTTTCTGCTAGTCATCCTTGCATGGGGGATCACCTTTGTACTGGAAATTCCCTACCTCGTGCTAGATATCCAAAAAGTCAGCAACGATGCGTATCTAGTGAATCTGATTATATATATGATCCTGTTCGTTTTTCTACCGAGCTTTTTCATGCTGTATGCCTATGGTCGTATCCTTTGGGTAGTGAGAAGGCACAAGAAAAAAATCAAAGAACATAAGAAACAAATCGCCTCGAATGCCTCGATCAGAAGACGGATGGCACAAAATGGGAACAAGAATGGCGCAATGTATACCGTTGGGACAATCGTACTTATATTTCTACTATCCAACTTTGTAACGGAATATCACCTAACTTGCTTTCTAATACCAAGCTGCCAACGAAAAAGGCCTCCAGAAGTGTTCTATATATTTCTTCTCTTGCGTTATCTAAATTCAACCCCAAACTTCATAGTCTATGCTTTTATGAAGAAGGATTTTCGCCGAGAACTTCGTAAAACCATTCGTCGAACATTTCGCTAATTACCGTATACCCCTACCAGCGCTACAAGCATATACATAGCATTTGTGCAAGCTTTTAGTAGCTCGCGTGATGTCCAACGTAAATAAACAGAGTAGATTTATTTAAGTGGTAACTTTTTCCGTTTCAATAGGAAAAAATAAAACTCTAAATGCGCTTGACTTTACTGTAAACGCTAAGCACTTTTTGTAAATACGAGATGCCAGTGATCAATGAGCGCACAGACCAATGGCTTAATATTGAGCGTGCATTTACGTTCAAAGGATTGACACAAAAGAACGCTTGCTATTCCCAATGTCAGTCGAAACAAAATGCAAATCTGACGCTATATTGAGTTTGTCGATGCCCAAGGGCTGTTCGTTGTATTTGAATACTGGCCAAAATCATAACAAAATATAAACGAAAACGGCCAAGTCTTGCCTTGATCAAAAATTAACCTTCAAATGGCATTATGATGAGCAAGTGCTTAAGGCACATTTAGCAAGGAGATTTTAAATTATGAAGTAAAGGATCCATTTAGCCGAGCTGGGTAGTATTTGTGTGAGGTCGCCGCTTTTCATCGATTACACAATCTTGTCGAAATTAAACCCAACATCTTCACAATCTTGTATCTGTGTAGGGAGGAGATGGGAGGAGATTGTTACAAGTGACAAGTACATTAGCAAACAACAAAATGATTGCAAAGTTTGCAAAGAAACATAAGGCTTCAGAAAAATTAATTGCTTCAGTTCTGTCGCACTTTGTTTTTGTTCGGCTTGGTTTGTAATTAGTTTGAACTTTAATTATCACTTATTTCTGCACAGACATGCAACTTTTGGTTTGAGGACAGTTGGTTCTGGTTCGCTTTGTTTATCAAAATATCTTAGAATTTGCCTAAGCACAGACGCAGTACAGCTCAGTCGCGAGCGCTAATAGATGCCGGCCATTGAACTCAACATGGAAGTGATAGGCGAGGAATGATAAAGAACTAAGCAAAAGCAGAACCAATGTGTCACCAGTCAAGAGTAAACTAACCCAAATTGATTACAATTAAAGATACTATAAAAAGGAATAACTCAAACAACATTAAATTTTAATTTAGAAATTTTGGCATCAACAAAGAAAGAAAAAGCATACGTAGAATAAAACAGCGAGCGGTATTGGGTTTGCTTTACAAAATGAACTCTCCAAATATGACATATAATTAATTCTGTCAAAACAGCCTAAACAAAACTGGCCACACATCGATGAGAAGATAAAGAAGACAAATCGATGACTTTCACCTGCTTCAGTGACGAAACTCGGTGTTTAACTTGTGAACAACTAACCCTTTTTTGCTATATTCATGACACTTTTAGTCCTCATTGTTTGGAGATATACTGAGATACAAAGTCAAGCTCGATATGAACCCGTTCAATGTGATATGAATTACATTCTTGTTGTATAGAGCGCTGGGGGTCTTGTACCATACATCTGAGACACGGTGTCTGAGAACACTAATGAACACAAAACGGCAAAAAAAAAACATGACACTTTCTCGTCTCATTTTGAGCTATTTCACTGCGAGAGAAAGTTCTAGTAATGTGAATTTGTAGTATTGACACGAACATACGTTGAACTATCGATAAGTGTCCAGTAGAGAAAAGACAACTAAACAATTAAAGCGGCTATCCATCATTGAACTCTGACATGTTTTGGTGTCTGTTTTGATAGATTTACTTTGAAGATTTTCCACAAATCATGATTTAAGTACGAGTTCGATCATCACATTATGTGCTTCATAGTCGTTCTTGTTTGAGCAAGCTATAGCTCGAGCCGCGCGTGGATGAATACTCCATGCATTTAATGGTCCTGAAAAGACTTCATTTGCAGCTAAACTCAATTACTAACGATAGGGTATGCCAGGTGTCTTCAATGTCGATCCTTCCATTCCTTCTCGCGCGCTTAGCAAATCCACTTTTCCCGCCAGAATAACCATCATAATGCTCTTTTCAATCATTATTCATCAGCGCCGTATCTATATATCTCGCCACCAACTCCACATCTATGACATTATTGCCGTCATTTGCATCTTTATCGCATAATGTTTGTTCGAGTGGGAGTTTCGACGCGGGCAGTTTTTCACCAAATAAGCAAAATCGCACGCAACCGCATGAATAACGGTGAGCCACTACTAACAAAGGGTCTATTTATCTCCATTGAACTCGACACTCAATTATTTAATAATACTTTACTATTTCTACAAATACTCTATATTTGAGCAAACTAGTATTAATGGAACAAGCACACAGTGCAAACAACTGATCCAGCACGCAAAGTTAGGAAATCGTCTGTAATTTGTCACCTCCTTCACTGTATATCTGCTGTAGACTTAACTGACGCCATCTGATAAGGACTCATTCTACTTCCACAAACCTCGCTTCTTTAGCATAGTCTATTCTGTCTATGACTTGACAACTCGACTGCGAAAGCCTGGGTGGTGTATGTACGTGTGTTGTTTCTGCATCAATTAATAGTTGTTGGCATAAGAAGGTTACTTAGCTGTGGACACAAAAGCGGTATTATGTGGTTAGTTGCTAAAGAGTCACTTCATCAATTTTAGCAGCTTTTAGGTGAGAACTACATATATGTAATAGTGTAATAATCCGATTACAAGACTAGGAACTGAATTATTGTTCGAATCAGTAAATATGATTCTTCACTGAAACCATTTGACTATGATAAAAATTTACGATAAAATTGACGCATCTTTACATTTCGATGTCCTTAAGACAAGATTATTTTATTTATTTGTATGTTTCTTTCTTTCTATTATTTTCTGTATTTTCTTTCCTCTTTCATTCTACGTCTCATTTACTTTCATTTTTCGTTTCCCTTTCCTTTTACTGATCTTATTGATGTTTGCCCGTCCTTTGTCTATTATATCCCATTCTTCCTCTCCTCTCCTCTCCTCTCCTCTCCTCTCCTCTCCTCTCCTCTCCTCTCCTCTCCTCTCCTCTCCTCTCCTCTCCTATATACTCTACCATTATAATATTGCGTGATTGCTTGGCTAATTTCTGGTCTTGCCAATTGAAAGTCAAACAAGAAGCCATGGGTACTGCGGTGTTCTAATTTTATCAATTATAAACAAATGACATGTAGCTATCTAAACTTTCTTCTCTTTCAAAACAAAAACCGGTTCATCGAAAGTAATTTAAGGTTCCGTGCGAAGATCACAACACTGACATATCAGTTGTGAAGATATTTTTAAAATGCTGTCACTATGAGATTCGTTCTAACAAATGGACGAAATAATTGAGCAGTATCCACCCTTATCACACATAAAGTATGTCATTCTTTTATTCTACGTGACAGATACTCAATGGTCATGTCTATCGGCGAAACTGCTTTGTTACTGAGGAACATTTCACTCTGGCTAGTCTCTTCTCAATCATGCGGCAGCAAAGAAAGACAACTCATTAAATTTATACAACGGCAAAGCAAGTTTCTACTTCATTCACGATGAGATTAAAAGTTTCCCCCCTCGATCCCTGGCTTAGTATTTGATTCTATTTACTATTTTAAAAAACTTTTATTTACTCAAGAATGTACTCACTTCATGTACTCTTTTCATTTACAATTTTTTGTTGCTTTTGTTGGCAGAGTATTTTGACTAAAGGTTGATAAATGACCATTAATGTTTCAAAACAAAGATGCAAGACCATGAATGCAGCATCGTGTTTGTCATTTGAAGTAAAATCGTGACTAGCTAGCGCTAGGTGGTCAAGGAATTAAATTAAAAAGTCCTAGTTATTGTAGCCCGTTACTTACCGTAAGTTCAATTATGTTCTCTCAAGAACACGACAAGCTTACTTCAGCCACTTTAACTGTATCAGTGTGGCCTTGGCTTTTTTGATTGCATGGCCTGAAGCAATGACGCAAAGTCTAATAAAATCACTCGTACGCTTTAGATATTCCTTTCATCTTTTATTATTGAGTTCCATTGTCATTTGAGAGCGAACAAAGCCTGATAAAAACAAATAAGGAAGTTGAAACAACGAAAAACGAGTATACTTCCCAGCACCATCTTGAGTCTTTTGACATGTTTGACAGTAGCTCTTGAAGCTATCTCCGTTCTACCGTCTCCTGAGAGGGCGGAGAAACACGGCCAAACCCTCGAACACTCAGTGATGGCTATGAGTTCGTATTTTTGATGACATGAAATTAATTTCCGCTGTTTTGGGGAAACTCTTCCGCTTTGCAGCCTAAATCACAAACAAATAGGTAATTGAATAAAGAGAGTGTTGTTTTAAGATTCGCTAAGTCAACTTGAGTGTGCTCATGGGTTTAATTTCGAGACGATCTAAAGCGCGGTGTTGCAGGTGACTTTAGTTTTCATAACTGAATCTAATTAAATAAATGATTCCTCCCCAAACAATCTAAATATATAGCTTTATATTTGAAAACATTACTGCATGGCTACTATGTGAAAGTCTTCAGGGTTTGTTCTGATGGAATCGAAAATAAGAACATTAGAAAATGATGCAAAGGAAAAATTGCAATTTAGTTATAATCATATGGCAACTGAAAATGATCGATTGTGATTGGTCGGTTACTTGTGTATTAATGCGAAATCCCTCTGCAAAAAGACGAAATCCCTGTGCAAAAAGGCGAAATCCCTGTGCAAAAAGGCAAAATCCCTCTGCAAAAAGATGAAATCCCTCTGCAAAAAGATGAAATCCCTGTGCAAAAAGACGAAATCCCTCCCGTTGTTGGCTAAAATACAATGAGTAGTTATTTCAACCAATTAAAGTGAAGCTCGTTACCATAGAAACACGATCCATGTTGAAACAAAATGGCGGACGGTTTGTTGAAAAGTCTACAAACTGCCTCGAAAAGGCTACCAAATTAGTTCATAAACAGCCCTAAACAGAACAAAACATTAAAGGTATTGGGACTGTATATTTTCAAGTTTGTTTTTGGCATGCATGTACATAAAGTAGTCTTGATTCTTTCAGTTTCTTCTTTTGAGGGAAAACAAATTTATCGCTTATTTGTCGAACTACCTCAACTGGCTCAAGTTTAATGGCGCGCGATTTGTTTGTATGAGAATTGATTGTTGATCAAAACATGTTCAGTTGTCATATGATTACAAGAACATCGTATGGATTCTCGTGAAGTTTGTAAAAATCACTTGTGCCGTTCAAAAGCAAGGTTTAATTTGCAGCCGTAGTAAAACATAGCTTTTGAACTGCACTCGTGATATTTTTTCAAACTGCACTCGAACCCATCAGACGATTTCCTATACAAACACATAATTCCATTTTATCACTTTATCGTTTTTAGTGTGTGTATTTTATAGTATATTTATGGCTTTTTTCTTTTTCAATTTCTTCAGTTCTTTGTTTTTTTCTTGTACTTTGCTCGCTATTTCTTTCTTCTTCTCTTTTCTTTCTTCTTTTTTCTTACTTTCCTCTATCGACATGATTTCTCTCTGATCATTAATATTTTATTGTTTTGAATAAAATCAGGTATATTTATTTATTTCGAATTCTTCAATTTTTCGTTTCTCTCTTTTACTTTATTTCCCCCTCCATTTTCGCTCGCTATTTCTTGTTATATTTTCTTCCCTTTCTCTTTTTGTTCTTACTTTCCTCTATCGACATGATTTCTCTCTGTGTTGTTTTGAATGAAATTGTGAATACTGAACACTAGCAATCCTCGACTGAAGTAGCATCAATCATACTCCCCTCGAGAATGCTCACCAGACATTGCGAAAGAGCACAGTATATTCCCGAAGTTCTTGTAACCTTGGAAACAACGAGTCTGAAAAACGACCATAAAAACACAGTCAAAGCCAACAAGAAGTGAAAAGTGATAATTGCATTGTATTAATGAGGAAACGCTGCTTTCACTATTAATGACTCTCGGTGTTTAATAGCCAATTCTTCACTCCATGTAAAAGGCCCACTCAGGCATTGTCAAATGTCGTGACAAAAACCTAGTAGAAAGCGACTCTTTTAACTAGTTCTATTAGCAGTAAAATGCATGCTCTCACCTTTAGCATGCCTCAGGCAGTAGTTCATTCTATTCTAGAGCCGCGTGCGTCACCTTTAGCATGCCTCAGACAGTAGTCCATTCTATTCTAGAGCCGCGTGCGTCACCTTTAGCATGCCTCAGGCAGTAGTTCATTCTATTCTAGAGCCGCGTGCGTCACCTTTAGCATGCCTCAGGCAGTAGTTCATTATATATTCTAGAGCCGCGTGCGTCACCTTTAGCATGCCTCAGGCAGTAGTTCATTCTATTCTAGAGCCGCGTGCGTCACCTTTAGCATGCCTCAGGCAGTAGTTCATTATATTCTAGAGCCGCGTGCGTCACCTTTAGCATGCCTCAGGCAGTAGTTCATTCTATTCTAGAGCCGCGTGCGTCACCTTTAGCGTGCCTCAGGCAGTAGTTCATTCTATTCTAGAGCCGCGTGCGTCACCTTTAGCATGCCGCGTCAGGCAGTAGTTCATTCTATTCTAGAGCCGCGTGCGTCACCTTTAGCATGCCTCAGGCAGTAGTTCATTCTATTCTAGAGCCGCGTGCGTCACCTTTAGCATGCCTCAGGCAGTAGTTCATTCTATTCTAGAGCCGCGTGCGTCACCTTTAGCATGCCTCAGGCAGTAGTTCATTCTATTCTAGAGCCGCGTGCGTCACCTTTAGCATGCCTCAGGCAGTAGTTCATTCTATTCTAGAGAGCCGCGTGCGTCACCTTTAGCATGCCTCAGGCAGTAGTTCATTCTATTCTAGAGCCGCGTGCGTCACCTTTAGCATGCCTCAGGCAGTAGTTCATTCTATTCTAGAGCCGCGTGCGTCACCTTTAGCATGCCTCAGGCAGGCAGTAGTTCATTCTATTATAGAGCCGCGTGCGTCACCTTTAGCATGCCTCAGGCAGTAGTTCATTCTATTCTAGAGCCGCGTGCGTCACCTTTAGCATGCCTCAGGCAGTAGTTCATTCTATTCTAGAGCCGCGTGCGTCACCTTTAGCATGCCTCAGGCAGTAGTTCATTCTATTCTAGAGCCGCGTGCGTCACCTTTAGCGTGCCTCAGGCAGTAGTTCATTCTATTCTAGAGCCGCGTGCGTCACCTTTAGCATGCCTCAGGCAGTAGTTCATTATATTCTAGAGCCGCGTGCGTCACCTTTAGCATGCCTCAGGCAGTAGTTCATTCTATTCTAGAGCCGCGTGCGTCACCTTTAGCGTGCCTCAGGCAGTAGTTCATTCTATTCTAGAGCCGCGTGCGTCACCTTTAGCATGCCTCAGGCAGTAGTTCATTCTATTCTAGAGCCGCGTGCGTCACCTTTAGCATGCCTCAGGCAGTAGTTCATTCTATTCTAGAGCCGCGTGCGAGCAACGAATTGAAAGGGTGGTTTCCTCGATTTCACGGCATTTCCTAACTTGCTTATTCTTCATGCACACGCGCGCGCGCAATCAATCGACTGCCTGATCATCGAACTCTTAGCGGAGTTTGAGATCTCACAAGATACAAAATAGTACTGTTGCAAACCGGGGGGGGGGGGGGCGGGGGTACTGTTATAGGCTATATAGATATGAGAACTGTTATTACAAAAGTCTGGCTAGCCGAAATATAGCTACCAAAAAAATATACGTTGTATTGGTTTTTGCTGAGTCCTTGGACTACTTGCTTCATTACAAAAGGGGTCTTCGTCAACAAGACCCCTTTTAAGAAAACAGATCTCATATGTTTGGCTGCATTTCTATCGAATAATATTTGTCGATAGAAAAGATAATGGAAATAACGCCTTGTTTGAATACACTAAATTGAAGAATCGCTGTCGGGTTCAAAATCATAGAACATAGAAGCTAAGACCGCAAGGGATACCTGGGAAAGCGGTAAATGAGTCAAATAACGTCGCTTATTCGTAATTTAAACACCAAAATACCGTGATTCAGTTTTGGGAAAAACTTAAACAACCCAATCATAAGCCCTCCGGTCACTATCCCCCTATCTTCCCTGGACTCACAATAAGTTCATAATACTAATTGCGGTCGCTGTCAATCCCATTTCTCTGGTGCAGCGCTGAATCAGGAACCTGTGTTATATAAAAATGCGTACAACATCAACTACAAAGCAATTGATACTTAGTTGTTGAAGTGAATGACTTTAAGGTGTAAAGAACAAAATCGCAGAAGCGTTTCTTCTTCTCAATGAATCCAGGGGTGAGATGCGATTTCACGACAACGAATCGCCAAAGCTGGCAGATTTTCAAAATCAGGTTGATTCAGGAGTGAGAATGTGTCTCTGGCCTATCTGTGGTGGATTCCAGGACCAGGCAGTTTTGGCCACTTGTAAAGAATGCAACATGTGCAATATTTTGCCTGTTGGTCGCATAAAACGGGAAATGATGCATGTCGGGCATGAGTAGTTCCGTAATTACCCATGATACATCTCGGTCGTGCGTTCGAAAAAAAAACGAGGTTTCCTAAAATTGTCGAAACTCTATCGGAAAAAAATACAGAAACTAAAAGGAAACTAAAATAAAGTAAACACAACTCTTTACCGACAAAAAAAAACACAAACTAAAATATAAAAAATCATTTAAAAATAAACTTTACCGAAAAGAAAACAGATGTAAAAGACAAAAATAATCATTTACAGTGAGGACACACTAACCGGGACCACTTGAGCAAAACTGACCAATCAGATTACACCTGAAAAGAATCACATTCCAACAAAAGTTGTCTGGGCCAATCAGCATTATAGTCATAATGATGATTGGCACAGATGACTTTTGTTAGAATGTGATTATTTTCAGGTGTAATCTGAATGGTCAGTTTTGCTCAAGTGGTCCCGGTTAGTGTGTCCTCACTATAAAAATAAACTTTACCGAAAAGAAAACAGATGTAAAAGACAAAAAAAAATCATTTAAAAATAAACTTTACCGAAAAGAAAACAGATGTAAAAGACAAAAAAAAATCATTTAAAAATAAACTTTACCGAAAAGAAAACAGATGTAAAACACAAAAAAAATCATTTAAAAATAAACTTTACCGAAAAGAAAACAGATGTAAAAGACAAAAAACAATCATTTAAAGGTAAAGTTTACCGAAGAAATAAAAATCTAAAACAAAATTCGGGTTCACCGGACAGTGATTCGAACCCTTCGCCTCAGGAAACTTTATGCAAAACACTAAAATCGACCATACACCCAGACTTAAATGCTGAGTCACCGTATGTTACGTATAGGACGAAGGTTTCGGCCTCATCCGCGCTATCGATCGAGTAGTACACAATCAGCGAAGTAGTCAAAGAGGGAGGGAACAGTCGTATCCTAGTCCTAAATGACTGCCCCTTACTACTTCAGCTATCTGTACTTCCGATTACTTGGAAATAATAATCTTTATTTTGAGTTGGTTTCCAATTTGGCCCACTAGATAATACGCTGGACCTCGACGCCAGTGACCCGGGATCGACTCTCCGTGACACCAACACTTTTTTTACCGTTTTTTTCTTGTCTTTTCTATCGTTGTAAAATGTCGATATTGACATTGGTATATTTTGAGTTTCAAAGAACAAAATATTTAAAAAAATAATTATTAACCGCTTAGTCGTATTGTAGCAATATCGATAAGTAGACTTCAATATTCACTTTATTTGAGTGCTATAATAGAACAAAGCTAATCCAGCACTTGTCAGCGGTTACAACATGTATAATAATAATAATAATAATAATCTATAAGCGACTTTACTAGAAATAAATGAAAATAATATTAATAATAATTAATATTGTAGATTAGAGCCACACAAAAATGTTGCTGAGGTCAAAATACTGTGTTGACTTAATATCGAACCGCGGAAGTCAGACAAGTGAGTAAAGTACCTCGTTATTATAAAGTGTTACTAGACAAAATCGATAAATAAATGGATGAATGGATGGATGGATGGAAGGAGTGATGAGATGGATAAACGGATGGAAGGAATGGTGGATAGATGGATGCATGAGTTGATTGAAGGAGAGAAAGAAGGATGGAATAGAGAGATAGAACGGAGAAAAAGATTATGAAAAGGATGGGAAAAAGGAAGGGTAAAAATAAATGGATAGATGGATGGATGATATTAATCCCGACGTACTCAATCGATAAAAATCGATATCGATAGAAATCGATAAAAATCACTTGGTTTTTATCGATTTTTAACGGAAATCAGTAAAAATCGATAAAGAAAAAAAGTGTGATATCGATTTTTATCGATTTTCTTCGATTTTTAACGGTTTGCTTTTTTGCGTAATAACGTATAAATATAATCTGAATGATTACGATGCTATTTATTACAGACGCATAAACCAAACTAATATTGGCAATGTAGAAAAATGAATATGGAAAAAATCGTAGACTGCAATACAGCCCAGCTACCGTTTTTGTGTCGAGAAGAGTTGAAGTTGGATCGAGTCGTTGGTCGGTCAGACGTTGCCGAACAAGTTGAGCCTGTGAATCAATCCAGGAAGACACTGGCAAACATATTCCTGCAACTTTGTCTTTGCAAGTGGCACCATTTTTACAAGGGTTGGGAGAGCAATCGCCTCACCTCCCTCTCGTCTTTTCGTCTCGCCTCATTCCCTCGCGGCCCCGTCAACGACTCGATCGAACATCAACTCTTCTCGAAGGAGTTTCGCGAAGAAGTAGGGGCAGTTTTGCAGTCTAGAAAAATTGATACACCACGTAAATCGGTAAAAATCGATAAATCAAGTCAATCGATAAAAATCGATAAAGAAAAAAAGTGTGATATCGATGTTTACCGATTGATCGATACAAATCGTTATCATCCCCAATATTTGTTTCAACCAATCACAATCGAGAATTCTCCCGTATCAAGACACTCTACTGTGTCCTGATATTCTACGGTATCAGGACACTCTACTGTCCTGATATCATATATCACGGACAGTTGGTTAAAATGTGGTTCTAAATAAGAAACCATTGTATTTTTATATTACTTCTGGTCATTTTAAGGGAAAATATGTTTCATTCAAAAGATAAATAAACGTTTTGAACAAAACTGCGAACGATTGAACTTTTCCCGCCACTTCTCAAACTCACGGACGCGTGCCGACAATATGCTAATAAGTTTGTATTTTGAAAAGATCGTCCTCGATGTTTTTAGTGAAATTCTTTCATTTCGGCGAAAAGAGTGGGATGATAAATAAATAATCGGTCAATTTTGGTTCGATTCGGCGAAATATCAGGACTCGTTAGGTCTTGCCATGGGTATCTCGACTACGTCTCGCCAAAATACGAACCATGGCTCGACCTAACTCGCCCTGATATTTCGCCGAATCGAACCAAAATTGCCCGATTATATATAAATATCAATCAAAATCAGTATATCGATTTTTACCGATTTATCGATTGGCAAATCGATATCGATTTTGTATCGATTGACTACGTCGGGTATTAATATATATGGTATTAAGGGCCGGGGCTCAGCTAGAGTCTTAGTTCCTTTATGACTATAAAGTGTACACAGATATTGAAATATATGAGAACTGTCAACAGTCAACAAGACCCCTTTTAAGAAAGCAGACCTCATATATATGTGCCGCCCGATAGGGTATGATTTATAGCCACTGAACCTTTACATTCCCTGCTACTAGGTAATTTTCCCTGGCCTGATAAGCGAAAGGAAATTCACGTTTTTCTCTCCCTTACAAAGTCTAGAGAAGTCACCACTGACTACATTATCCGATGTATAATCAGGTCAACACCCGAATAGTCAAACCTTTTAATAGGCGTTTCCCAAGATACAGTTGAGTAAATCATGAATACTGGCCAAAGCCTCGGTTTCATTACAGTAGTTGTTTTTCTAAATGGTGTAAATCATATATTGTTTAATTAGCAACTCAGTTAGGTGCTTCTTTATCGCCCAATAAAAGCCATAGTGACTGTCGTTCCATTGACAGTTGCAAATCCATAGCCAGATCGAACGTCAATTAACGAACCATGCAACACTTCAATCCTGTCATCATTTTATTATTTCAGATAATTCAGATATGTACAGTCCAAAAGTTAAAATAGCAATCGCGTACGTCTCTTCGTGCGCAAGCTTCCCCTGTTGAACGTAACACAGGGAGCCCAATATAATATCCACAGAAAACCCATCAAAAGACGTGCGCATACATATATTTTTATGTTGGGTTTCCTGTGCTGGAATACCGTCAAGATAGCTAGGCTATTCGAACAGAAATTCCTACATCTTAATAGAACTCAATTGAACATTGGAAAAAGAACGAAAACGTGAAGTGAAATATATATCACCGTAAATCTTTTCCTGATTACCCATGATGCATAGTTTTTATAAAATGATAATAACTGATCAAGGACCAGATCATTGTCAAAGACGGATATATCACGTAGTCTAACTATTGCAATACTAGCTATCTGTAATGTAATGATCACACGAAGATAACCTTTAGCGCTCACTGCTTTGGTCCAAATCCTAGCGACTGGACTAAGCTGGGTTTCACTGATAACCTCGATAATGGTGTCTTGAACTGGGTGCAGATGTTTTGTTTCAAATTGAAGTTCGCATACTAGGGCGATGAGCGGCGACTACGCGAGAGGTGGTCGCCTACGGGAGGTGTTCGCCTACGAGAGGTGGTCGCCTACGAGAGGTGGTCGCCTACTGGAGGTGGTCGCCTACTGGAGGTGGTTACCGATCCACGTCTCCGTGCAAAGCTCAAGGTCAAAACCACTGATAGCAATCTATGATTGTTTCGTAATTAATTGCCCCATTTTCTGCATTTTATCACGTTTAACCACCAGCGAGGAGATTAACTGATAAGAGACTGCCATTTCCAGGTAATCTCATCGTAACACTTTTTGAAATGCCAGATTCCAGGGACATGACTATGCACGTCAGCGCCCCCGGAGAGACTTGATTAAGAAATTATGGTTCGGTATGTGCCCTATTTTCCGAATATTTCATTTTGTTCAAGAACCTGGACTTTCAACTTATTTATGGATAAATAACGCTTTGTTAAAAGCGACTGAAATGTATTTATAACTCTTTGATTGACAGCCTATTTTTAGTTATACAGACACTCATGAATGTGGCAATTCTCAGTTGGATGCTGTCAGTACAAGTTTGCAACGATTACAAAATCGAGTCGCCGGCATGCATAATCCTACAGAGGGGGGACTACGGAGGGGGAACTACAGAGCCGGGGAAGTACAGAGGGGGAACAACTTCTAGTCGGCAAATTCATCAATGTACTTAGTTTACAAATGCTTAAATAATCTATCTTAGCCGCCTTTATAGACTGGTTGGCAAACTGACAAATCGTCCCTTATGTCCAGAACCAGAATGTTATGCACATCAGTCAGGACATTGCCACTTACATTACTAGGAATTTGATGATTGATGCTGGTACCTTTTTCCTGGAAATTCTTATATGAGATAAAAACTGATTAAATCTGGTCCGGATATCACGTATAGTCCATTAAAGTGCAATACTGATATTTAGCCTTTTCATTATTTGTGAGGGGAAGGGGGGAGGGGGAGAGGGGGGGGGGGGGGGGGGGTGATTACCAGGAATGTTGGATATGCTGGTACCTTTGAGTCTAAAGTGCAATACCCGAGTATAATTTTTAGCCTTTTCATTATTGAGGCCGGGGAGGGGGTGTTTGCATGGTTAGCGTTAATTAACTTAGATTAGTCATATTCACGTGGCTACATATCTCAAAATCCCAGCTTTGTACTATTTCAGCCGGACATTAGCCCGTTTAATTCACAGGTTCCTGCTGCCACCGTCCTATGTTTTCCTGTTTGCTATACACAATGATGTGCACATTTCGTACATTTTTCTGTACCTTCATTAATTATTTGACTTACCTTAATTAGTCTGTCTTTTGTTTGAAATTAACAGAGCAAACAAGCCACCAATTTACAAGTAATTAAGACCGAGGAGCTTTAATGGTGGGAAACAAAGTTCGGTAAACAAACTTTCAAAGGCGCCGACGAACTAGGCAATCGTCTATTGAATATGAAATGAAAATAAAACTTATTTTACAGCGTCGAAAAGTACCATACTACTAATCAGCCAACTTGATTCTCCTAGTGAAAAGCAAACCTGTATAAATGTGCATTGATATCTAATCCAGCAAGCCAATATCTTACTCTATAATGGGGGATTATGGATCCTGTCAGCTATTTAGTGACGATAAACCATAAACCTCGGCCTCGTGCAAACTCTAGTAAACAACTTAGTACTAAATAGAACCTATTTATTTTGTTAGTTTTTTGTTTATTTTTTGGTGCTATCTACGGTTGCGTAATTCTTGGATGTCTTAGATGTATATCAATGTATGTACAATATTTTCTATAGAACTACTGTGCTTCTCTAGGGCTGCAAATTGGTTTACAATGGATTTGTACATAATTTATATTCTATTTATATTCTATGTTCTTGTTTATTTTGCGCTTACGGCATTAATATATTTTGCGCTTAAGGCATTAATATATTTTGAGTCCACTTTCAGTTATATATAGTCATGGATTCTGGACCACACAGTCCCTTGAAACTGATGTACTCTATGTCTCTTAGTGAAGTTTGTTTCGACAGTAGGACCCAGTAGGCTCGCAAGGCATCTTCCAACGAGCAAATGGAACATTGGTGTGTGCCTTTTAGAGGCTTCCAAAGAACTTTTAGGTTGTATGAAAAGGTTCTGTTCCTCCTTGCTTTCCTGTACTGATGGTACATCTGCAAGGCACCGATTGGTATTTGTTCCATTAACGACAAATCTATCATTTGTGAAATGATCACAGCTCTGTAGAGCATAAATCTGTCGCAGGCAAGTCTTCAAGACTCGATAAACTTGAGCTTTCGAGGCTCAGAGTAAAACTCGAGGATTTTTTCAAGAACGACAGCTCGTCAGCACTTATTCCAGTCAAAACTGTAACGGATTTACTCCGCTCCTCTTTAGTACGTAGTGGTTTTTCTTGGACCTTGACAAATGCAGTGAAGACGACGTCTTCATCGACGGTTGAAGTTTTGCCATTTCTTGACTGATTTTTAATAGCACGCAAAAAATCCGCCAAGAGAATTCCCGACGGCTCAGAATGGGATTTTGACCTTGGCCTTTTTCTGTCCAGGCTAGCTACATCAGGTTTGAAATTCATCTCGAGGTAGAACGTACTGTTGTTATGTTACGGATCGTCTCACTCAGTCAACTGAAGTCAGTTGCGTCAGACGAAGTGTATATGTAATGTCTGCCCATAAGGATCATCTTTCATGGATTAATACGCTTTCGCTAATTCCTCGGCTAATTGTGCTCCCACGGCTCCTATTGTCTGAACAAGACCTTTGAACAAAAACTCTTGAGGTCAATTGTTTAATCTCTTGGCAGGTTATGTGGAAAGATAAATTTATCCCACACGTTTCTCTAGTTTCTAGAGGAAGAGAACTAGATTCTTCGCCATTCGTGTTCATATCTGCGTTCCTTCATCAGGTCATCCGATCATTATACTTGTTGACAGAGAAACAATTTATCACAACAATGTTTATGAGGGGTGTCGAATGGTCCCCGCAAAAAGGCTGAGTCTCGCAAAATTTCGGTCAAATTTTGAGGGTCTCGTCTCGTTTTTTCGCAAAAATCCGTCTCAGAGTCTCGAATTTTGAAAACAAAGGAAATCGGTGAAAAAGCGTCTCGGGCTCACAAAAAAATGCCTTGTCTCGGAGTCTCGCCAAGTCTCGCCTTGACCATTCGATACCCCTTTTATGACATGTTTGTCAGCTAAAATTCTGCTAGTTTTACAACACACTACACAGTATGAGAGTGTTTTTCGAGTTTCATTCTATTCAATGTTTTGAATTCGAAAGACTGCCAAGTTTTGTTAGTTCTAGCAATGCCTGCTGTCCAGGAAGAAATGTGCCATCTCCGTGTCATCATCTCTCCATCACATTTGACCAGGATCTGAACGCATCGACTGTTATTCTAACAGCTAATCTGATAACTTAGTTATGTTTAAAATATGTTCTTTTAATTTGGAGAACTCATCATTTTGCGTTAAAAAAAATGCTGTGCGATTTTGCAGACATTTGACAAGCCATGAATATGGTGATAA
>JAUJYZ010000024.1:650000-692500 GCA_033675265.1 Actinostola sp. cb2023 | reverse complement strand
CACGAACGATGGTAATACGAGAAACATTGCCCTGCAACTTGCAACGTAGCAATCTGAACAATGTTGCGCGACAAGTTGCACCGCATCTTCAGTTCGACCGGGTTCAGTGGCACTAATTCCGTACGTACGTAAACGATTTCGGCGAAAAGTCAGCGCTCCTACGTTTTAAAATGCTTCAGTTAATGCCTCAGCTAGTTACTCGAAGGAGACTATTTTCAATTTACAGGACTGGAACAAGTTGGCACAACTAAAGCCTAAAACGTAAGTTTTTACTAAAACTATTTACAAAATAAAATAATAAATATTGCATGCAAGCAGAAAAATTATTCTACATTAACCTATGAAATACACTTTTTACATTTGTTTGCTTATATATATGTGTATATATTTACAAAGTGAAAGTAATGTCTGTCAAGCAACAATCGATAACAACAATGAAAACAGGAAAAATAAACCCTGGCTAGCTTCACTGACGGTTATTCTGCTGGAAGGAATTAAGCTCGTCAGTCAATAGTTTCACTCTGCATAGAATAATTGTCCAATATGCGAAAAGCTATTGAAAAGCAGCTTAACTTTCTATGGTTTTTAAATGCTTTAAAAAGTTTTAAATAAAAGTGGAATATTACTTTACAACAGTTAATGCTAAGACGGTGAGGCTACGATTTGTCTTCCTCCTTTCCCTTCTCTTCCTTCTTTTCTTTCTTGTTTTCTTTCTTCTCCTCCTTTTTGATTTTCTTCTTTTCTTTTTCTTTGTCCTTTTCTTTCTTCTTTCTTAGTTCCTCCACCAACTCTGGTTTGTATTCAAGATGCCACCCAGGCCTCACTCGGACGGATCCACAATTCTTTCTAATTGCATCCGGGACCTTGATCCGTCCTACTTTCCTGGTCTCCTTAGCGGGCGAATCGCTGTTCTCCACATCATCCGGGGATTTATTGGTGTCTATTTCATCTTTTAACGTGTATTGTTTGACTGTGCGAATCAAATCAAACCGCTTTAGAGCGATGAACACGACTTCGCCGAACAGACGAAGAACAACGAAGATGGCCAAGATAATTAAGATGGTGTAGAAGGTGTTCAAGACCAGTCCTCGGGCTGCAGAGACGAAGGGGTTTATGCCTCTCTTTAGTTGTTGTTTGTAGATTATTCGGTCGAATTTGGTGAACCTAGAATACAAGATGAGAATGGAAAAAGAAAAAAAGTCATTGAAAGAAAGACCACACGGCGTTAATTTACTTTTATGAACTATGTTACAATGACAACCTGTGGAACCTGTATATTTTACCTTTGCGGGATGACAGACGGAACATTACATTCCAGCTGTGTTAGGTTTTTGAGGAATTCGTCAGTGTAGCTCTTGACGCCATCGCACTTGCCATCGACCCAAAAGCAATACTCTTTGTTGTGCAGGTCAGCGTTACTACACTGAAATCCTTTGAAAAAAGCGGCTTTTTTCTTGGCAAAGGCGATGCGAGCATTTACTCTGTAGGAGAAAAAGCAATAGTTGATAAGGTGAGGGAGGAAGGAATACTTAGAACATCTGAGTTTTCATAGGGTTGGTTCATGAACATTTCTATTTTTGGGGTTGGGATTTGGTGTTTAATACCTAGTAGGGGACCTATTGTATTCTTTAGATAAAACAATGCCTTATTTTAAGTGTCAAATCTTTTTACATCTGTAAAAATACAATTGACACTTAAAATAATTTTGTTTTACCATTGTTTTATCTAAAAAGTAAGTGTCACGCATGTCAATCAAGAACTTCTAGTTCATTTTCTATATTGTATTCTTTACCTGCCTTTGGGCAAATCTTGAAATAAATAAATAAATAAATAAATAAATAAATGAATGAATGAATGAATGAATGAATGAATGAATGAATGAATGAATGAATGAATGAATGAATGAATGAATGAATGAATGAATGAATGAATAATTAATTTATTAATAAATAAGTAGGGTTATTACTTGGTGGGCTGCCTGTGGCACGCCGAATTAAAAAGTGAGCATTCTTTTTCTTATGGCCACAAATCGCCAACTGGGAACCAATGCAAAGCGCATGCCTTCTGTGCCGCTGAGGAAACCGAAGGCTCATATTGCTCATTGCTGAAGCCCGCTGAGTGAACGCTTATAGAGCGTCATGTTTAGTATTATTTTTGCTGCCTTAGATCGACAGTTTTTATTGTACATTCTGATCATGTTTCTCTATTCGTCTCGTGGAGTACTTTTTTGTTTTCTCATTCTCCTTTCTTTCTATGGCTAACACTCAGAAGAACTTTGTGGGTATCTTTATAGCACTTTAACTTTCCTTCAATTTCTATTAGTCTATTAATATAATTCATTAGTACACTCTAGCTAATTCCATTGCGTTATAGTGGTTTTATTTAACCCGTTCAATAAATCTAATAGTTAGTGCGCAATAGTCGTGAGAACAAAACAACACAATGGAATTAATGTGTACTAAGTGTGTATTACACTAATGTCTATTTCACAGGTTAAATAACATCGCTCTATTTTGTTTTCATTAGTTACTCACTAACAGTTTCAGTTTCACGTGCACGGGTTTATGAAAACCTTGGTATAAATAGGAGTAATACAATCATGTAAACAAAACAATTGTACACTAATGAACCTTTTTAAACCCTTAACACATTTGATGACCTAATCAAATCTAGCTCTTTCGTATAAGTTCCTTTTGTTAACTCGGGATTTAAGGATTAGCAGGTTGGTGTAAACAACTCGCATACAAATGATTGAATTTTTAACTGATTTACAATATTTATTATCACTGTTTAAAAGGTACATAGTAAATAGTTAACTTTTATTGATATTTATTATCACTGTTTAAAAGGTACATAGTAAATAGTTAACTTTTATTGATATTTATTATCACTGTTTAAAAGGTACATAGTAAATAGTTAACTTTTATTGATATTTATTATCACTGTTTAAAAGGTACATAGTAAATAGTTAACTTTTATTGATATTTATTATCACTGTTTAAAAGGTACATAGTAAATAGTTAACTTTTATTGATATTTATTATCACTGTTTAAAAGGTACATAGTAAATAGTTAACTTTTATTGATATTTATTATCACTGTTTAAAAGGTACATAGTAAATAGTTAACTTTTATTGATTTATTTTCTCTTCCTTAGAATTATTAAAATTATTGTGATGGCACTTAACCCGTGAAACAGATATTAGCCAAGTAGATATTACTAGACACTAATTCCATTGTTTTCTTTTGTTTTGATCTGACTATTAGTCACTAACTATTAGATGTTGTTTCACGGGTTAAGTGCCATCACTCCAGAACAGTAACATATGAGCGCTATTATATAGATAATGTTATTATTGTTTATTGAGCGGTTAACCTTAGTTTTCTGATTTGTACCTTGTGCTCAAGTGTATATAGATGTTTTAATGTTATTATTGTTTATTGAGCGGTTAACCTTAGTTTTCTGATTTGTACCTTGTGCTCAAGTGTATATAGATGTTTTAATGTTATTATTGTTTATTGAGCGGTTAACCTTAGTTTTCTGATTTGTACCTTGTGCTCAAGTGTATATAGATGTTTTAATGTTATTATTGTTTATTGAGCGGTTAACCTTAGTTTTCTGATTTGTACCTTGTGCTCAAGTGTATATAGATGTTTTAATGTTATTATTGTTTATTGAGCGGTTAACCTTAGTTTTCTGATTTGTACCTTGTGCTCAAGTGTATATAGATGTTTTATTGTTATTATTGTTTATTGAGCGGTTATTAACCTTAGTTTTCTGATTTGTACCTTGTGCTCAAGTGTAAACACGGCCTTAGATAATTACTTACATATCTCAGTAATCTGCCTATAATATATCGAATAGTATATCTAGCCAACCACCGCAGGTAACTCCAGTCGGGCTTCCTGTGTCAGGAGAGAGGAGATTGGAAAGGAGGTCATTAGAGACGAAGGTCCCCAGTCCTTCTTCTTCCCTTCAGTTTGCACAGGAACCCATTCAATAGAAACCAGTTCTGATCTACTGGAGTAGGCTGGCGGGAGGATTCATTCCATAATTCACTTACACAGGAATCCCACAATCTGAACACAGGATTCCCATAAAAAGCAAGTTTGAGATAGTTCTTTATCACAAGAACCGGGAAAGTAAAAGTCTTTATAAAAAAACAAGGACCGGCACTAAAAGATGGCGGACTGTAAATTTAACCATAATCCTTTGCAAACCAAATTCAGGTCGCAAAGGATTATGGTTACAGATCCGCTCCGCCATTTTTTTCCGTACATTTTTGATCGTCTACCAACCTGTTTTCATGGTAAGGTATTTGTACTTGGTTAATAGTGAAAGCGCTGGCTGTTATTCGGGTATTCACTATTTTTCTGGTGACTAGAATCGGCGCCATCTTGACGTCGAAATACCCGACCGTGTCGAGGGTGTCTACTGTGAAGCCGTACTTTGCTGTAACGATGACGATGTAGACCAAGAGAAGTCCCATAATGACAAGTAGTACCATAGGAACCAGGTTGGTTTTAGTGAGCTGAGCGTGAGAGTAAAACACGGATTCATTAGAATCGCATTATAATAATTATGCATTGAGACTGGTAAATGCGTTTTCAAGAAATAAAGTTATTATTATCATTATTATTATTATTATTATTCAATAAGACAAATAGGTCGTTACAATAGGTCACTTGCACTAAGAGGTCACGTGATCCTAACCCCCTTAAATCGAACAGCAGTTTCAGCCTTGCCATCCAATGCATTTTCCAAACAAAATCTTAGAAAACGATCGATTTTATTTTTAATGTTATTTCTCCTGTCAGACATTATGAGCTGAAACTTCGCCCTTATGCTAATTTCGAGGTGCTCTTTTCATTTCATTTTGACACTGCTGTTCGATGTATGGGAGTTAGGGTCACGTGACCTCTTAGTGCAAGTCGCCTATTATTGCAGATAAGCACTTGCTACATTTAAAATACCAGCTATAGAAAAAGGTGCGACATTGTGCGCGAGATGTGTAGTGTCAAATTCTGGTTGTTGTTTCCAAGCTTATTGAAGTACAAAAATTGCAAAGGTAGAGTCGTGAATGTACTTGCAATATTGCAGGCAGCAACTTACAATAACATCATGCATGAGGCGCTGTTTAACAACGACCTACAAATAGTCATAGTGAGTGGTGAACGTACCTCGTAGTTTACCCGCTTTAAAATAACAACAGTTAACCCAATAAAGTAATGTTAACTAAGATAACAAGTCATACAAATAGTCATAGTGAGTGGTAACGTACCTCGTAGTTTACCCGCTTTAAAACGCCAAAAACAAAGAACACTGCTGTGTTAAGATAGTCCAACATCAGCATGCCGTATTGGACGGCTTTGCTTGAAGGCTGTGCAGATTCCGCTTCAACTTCGGTTTCCCCATCTACTGATTCTGTACTTTCTCTTGTCTCTTCAACATCTCCGAGAGACTCTTTGCTCTTGTCTTTGGTTCTGGTTATTTTCTCCAGAGACGATGCACTAGTTTTGCTCAGGGAATCGATGTTCTCTGCGTCGTTGAGCGAAGCCCTGGAATTCTTGGAATTCAAGCTCTGGTCTGAGCCTCGTGTTAAATCAGAGCTCTCTGAATTCTTAGAGTCTCTTTCTTTCTTGTCATTATCCTTTTTAATATCGTCCAAATCGTGTACCACAGGGAAACCATGCAATAGAACAACCGCTGACTGGTAAGTCTTGCTGTGACGAAACACAAACCACATGATGTCGAGGATAAGAAGAATTCCCGCCAAAACGCCGCTTCGCACGAACGCGGCCACCCAGTCTAAAGCAAGGAGTTCTTTCGCGCGGTCGCTAGAAATTGGACTCGAGATGTTCAGTCGAGGTAGACGGAGCTCCTTCAACTTCAGAGACAAATCAGTAGTTGGAAGTTTGATTTTCCAGTTGTTGAAGTTGATGTTTGAAGTGAAGTTAAATTTAGGTCTTTCGAACTTTGCAAGAAAATCATCAAAAAACAACTGGAACGAGCCAAGGTTGAAGCCAATGGTTGGAAAGCCGACGTTCAGTCCTACCCAATCAATGAACGGACCCAGACCCCCTCCAAAGATGCTAGCAATGGCGTCTATGACACGATACAAAACCTTTGCCGCTTGAAGCCAGAAATTGCTCTGAATCTTGTTGTTGATGTTTTGAATTACGTTATTGATTTCGTTAGTGATTGATTTGATTTGTCGATTGAACTCCTTCCTTGTTCTCTCGAACTTCGCTTTGGCTTCTCTGGCTCGTTTTTCGATTCGTTTGTACGCAGCATATATGATGGACTTTTCTTTCATATCCTCAATCAAACGTCTTCTCATTTCTTTAAAATACGCATCTATCAAGGCATCTGCTTGTGCAAGCTTCTCGTCGCATAGTTTCTTGCCTGCGTTTAGCAGTGCTAGCTGTCGATTGATTTCGTGGACCTTGTGCTCGTCCATTTTGTTGGTGAGGTCTTTTTCAATTTTCTGTCTTTGATCTCGGAACTCGGAGTACTGACGGAGCGTGTTCACATCGCTGTAGTGAATCGCGGAGAAAATGATGAAGAATAGCGTCAATGTCAATAAAAAGCTCTTGATCAATCGCATTCCCACAAACCAAACAACGAATAGAATGTGACGGAAATGTAACTTACTGTCTCGGTCTCTTTGCATCTTGTCCTTGGGTCTTGTTTTGTACCCGTAGATAAGAAGCCCCAACAGAACCACGAACGCCGCGCTAAGGGCGTATATGGCAGGCAGGAGAATGCGAAGAAGACGGTCAAAGTCTGGTTTGTTGTTTATAATTGGAAGATCAAAATTTGGTTTGTATCTTGGACTAACTAAGACAAGCTGAACAACTTTGTATGAATCGGTAAATTTGGTAAGAAACTGTTTGTCGATGAGGTTGGTGTCGCCTCCTGAAGGTAAATGAAACTCGACCAAAAACTCACAGCTCAGGTTCGTTACGGCTGCAAAAACAATGTACAATAGATTAGTAAAAAGGATTGTCAAGGTGTTTTATTGGACAATAGGCTACCACGTGGCAGTCACCAACTTGCACTTTTCCCACCAATGATATACAACTAATCAATGAGGGTGGGTGGGAGGTGAGGGGAGGGGTTGAGTGGAGGTGATGGGGTGGGTGGGAGGTGAGGGGAGGGGTTGAGGGGAGGTGACGGGGTGGGTGGGAGGTGAGGGGAGGGGATGAGTGGAGGTGACGGGGTGGGTGGGAGGTGAGGGGAGGGGTTGAGTGGAGGTGATGGGGTGGGTGGGAGGTGAGGGGAGGGGTTGAGGGGAGGTGACGGGGTGGGTGGGAGGTGAGGGGAGGGGTTGAGGGGAGGTGACGGGGTGGGTGGGAGGTGAGGGGAGGGGTTGAGGGGAGGTGACGGGGTGGGTGGGAGGTGAGGGGAGGGGTTGAGGGGAGGTGACGGGGTGGGTGGGAGGTGAGGGGAGGGGTTGAGGGGAGGTGACGGGGTGGGTGGGGGTGAGGGGAGGGGTTGAGGGGAGGTGACGGGGTGGGTGGGAGGTGAGGGGAGGGGTTGAGGGGAGGTGACGGGGTGGGTGGGAGGTGAGGGGAGGGGTTGAGGGGAGGTGACGGGGTGGGTGGGAGGTGAGGGGAGGGGTTGAGGGGAGGTGACGGGGTGGGTGGGAGGTGAGGGGAGGGGTTGAGTGGAGGTGATGGGGTGGGTGGGAGGTGAGGGGAGGTGACGGGGTGGGTGGGAGGTGAGGGGTTGAGGGGTTGAGGGGAGGTGAGGGGTTGAGGGGAGGTGACGGGGTGGGTGGGAGGTGAGGGGAGGGTTGAGGGTAGGATGGGGGGAGGGGGTACTCAGTAATACAAACTGATATACTTGTCCCTACTCTCTCTACCAGTTCAAAACAAAACCTCTATGTCCACGATAAATGTACTCACCGATGTCATAATTATACACCTGTACATCGGGCATATCTTGATCATACATTCTCACATTAAACGCTCCAGGGCATTGGTTTAATCGGCCACTATAGCGTAGAGTCCAGAATGTTCGATTCCGGAGAAGAGTACCGACCAGGCTATCGTCGTTAACGATCGCGGTCTTCGGAAACATATGACGTAAGACCGAGCGATTCCGAGAAATCTCGAAGTTTATCCGATGACTCTGCTTGTTGTCAAACATCTTGTAAACGAATTCGTTATCGTCTCGTTCTAAAGTCGCTGTCAGGTTTTCTAGATTCTGGAAACTTTGATGGTTGGGTTTGTCTTGGACCACGACGAAGCCGCTGGCTTGGTTAGCATCAGCATTGCAGTCGCTTTGGGACCACGTTTTGGAGTTCAACCCGAAAGGCATTTTGGGTTGGACATGGATCTCACTACGTTCTGGACCAGAGGCTATGGAATTGGTGCTATCAGCCTCGTTATGAAACGTGCCAACTTTGAACGTTTTGTCTTTGGTATTACCGCTGACCAACACAGTTTTACCCAACATGCTTTGCAAGACTGTTGGGTGATTTACCTTCATGTAACCAAAGTCATGGTTGGTGTCACCGTTGTTGTTTTTAGTGAGGTTGTGATCGACGCTGTTTACCGAATATACACGCTGTCCGAAGCGCCATAGGGACGTTTCTATGACAACCTCCGGACCACGTGACATTTCCACGTGACATTTGAAATTCCCGGATGAAGGAAACACTGGTTTCAGTAAAAGTTGGTATTGATTGACTCGAACGCAGTTAAGTTGACCTCTGATGCATTCCTTCTTGTACTTAGTACATTCACAGCTCGGACAAGTACACTTCGAGAAACAGCAGTCGAAACAGAACGCAAAATGTTCGCCATATTTTTGCTTACTGAACTTCACGTCTTCCTTGGTGATGTTACAGTGAGGGATGTTACGAATGCCTTGCGAACAACTATCTCGGCAACTTCCGCATGCAGTCTTCTTATCAAAGCAATACTTACTTTTCTCTACCTTCCAAAACATGTTACTGGAATTCCTGCTGCCAAAATAGCTGACCATGGTGTTGTTGACTCCAGCGCAGTAAAGACCTGCCCCTGTTGGCTTAATACTCGACCCTGGCGACGCATACTTGGGGCAGGCTTTATGAAAGTCATCTTTGCGAACGTCCAACTCCTGGAACTTCTTCAAGTTTATCTTGTAGAAGTCTGGAATGGGTGATTTACAGAAACTATTCTCAATAGCAGACAAGTCGGCACTTGAAGGGAATTTGTTGTTGTCGTTATTGTTGTGTGTTGCTTGGCGATATTTAGTACTAAAGTCGGCGTGTATGAGCCTGGCTCTAAGGGCAATGCCACTGGATCGATTGAGCCAGACTGTGTACTGCGCGGAGAGATTGGTAATGAGCTGGCTCGCTTTGACGTCACTGTCTACCTAAAAGCAAAACGTAAAAAAGTTAACAGTCAAATTTCACTGACGACATCTTGTTCAAATATGTTTAAATCTCGTTTCCCCCATCAGTCAAGCAATGAATGCACTGAAATCACAGCAACAACAACTTTACCTTGGATAAATCTTCGAAGATAATGTTAGATGATATCTTTATTTGAGGTAGCTTGGAAATGTCTGATTAAGAAATAACACCATGAATTAGTTCAACGGATACTTTTGTGATTACACGCCATAATTGTATATCTGTCCTTCCCACCACCACACCCTCCTCCCCCCTCTCTTAGGCCCAACTACTTGCCAGTTAATCACGTGATGCTACGCTATTCCCATAATGCTCTAGGCTCCTAACTAATGTCCAGTCTCTTTCCCTTGAAAGTGACGCCTGTGACTATTTAGGCACTTACCAGTACAGTTCCTGTCTGTGTATCCAGCACAAGCAGTGGACTCAAACTCATTAAAACTGCAGGGTCGTCTGCACTCTAAAAAAATTGATAGTCAACTATGAAATATGGAATTTTGTTACCAAATAAGGAATTTTGTTACCAAATAAGGAATTTTGTTACCAAATAAGGAATTTTGCTACCAAATAAGGAATTTTGTTACCAAATAAGGAATTTTTCTACCAAATAAGGAATTTTGTTACCAAATATGGACATATGTTACCAAACAAGGAATTTTATTACCAAATAAGGAATTTTGTTACCAAATAAGGAATTTTGTTACCTAATAAGGAATTTTGTTACCAAATATGGATTTTTTTTAAACCAAATATGGACATATGTTACCAAACTATGAATTTTGTTACCAAATAAGGAATTTTGTTACCAATTGCAAATAAGGACTTTCGTTGCCAAATAAGGATATAAATGGTGGTAAACAACATGGCCAAAAAGTGATGCAAAAAAGCCAATAACATGAATAATTATCGACTTATTGTCTGGCGTTGTTACATACGTTTGCACACAGCTTGGTGAGTAGAATTGCACGAAGAGAATTCGTAGGATCCTTGACGACAGGTGTAACTACATTCTGTCAAAAATACATCAGAAAACAGCTGAATGAGCAAATGTATGAATAAATGACAATGAATGATAAAAAACGAACAATAGACAGCAGAAGAAAGGAAGAAAGAGACAAATAAGAAAAGCAGCATTGCACTCAAAGAAAAACGCACGATCTCTAAACCGTGGAAATTCGTTGGAAATGTACAAAACCTTGAAATTCAACATTTTCAATGAATTGCCAAGGTTTGCAGAGCGCACGATTGTTTTGCCAGAGCAGGAAAGAAGGAAGGTAATTGGAAGCAGTTTTCCTTTTTTTAAAGGAAGGAAGGAAAGAAGAAAGGAAGGAAGTTAAGTTAGGAAAGAAGGACGGAAAGGAGGAAGGAAAGACGGTTTGACAGAAGGAAGGAAAGAAGGATCGAAGGAAGGAAGGAAGGTTTGACGGAAGGAGGAAGGAAGGAAGGAAGGAAGAAAGGAAGGAAAAAAGAATATGTACGCAAACGTGGAACTGTTGTCATAGAGTCACATACTCACTAAATATGCAAACTGTCTTCCACTGAGTCTCCTTTAAAGGTTTTCTTCCACGTGGACAAATACACTGCCCTGTCAAAGGGTCGCAAGTACCTTGTACACAAGTCGTGTTTGATGAAGTACACTTGTCGACTTGAACCATGGATGCGCTATTTACATCTGTCATAGAATAAATCATCCAGCTCACTAGAATTCCCTCTTGGGGGAGGGGGCTGGGATGCACCATCATTTAGGGTGGGGTGTGTGTCTATTTTCATACCCTATGGGGTATGGGGTGGGTGTGTGTGTTTATTTTCATACCCTATGGGGCATGGGGTGGGTGTGTGTGTCTATTTTCATACCCTATTCCAATACAAAACGGCGATTTTCATGCAGTGATTTAATCGTCAAACGACTCGCACAGGACACGTGGATCCACTTATGACCGTTTTTCAGTGTGAATTATGGAGGTATTTCGAGATCAGTAAAAATAGTTCTCATGCGCGCATGCGCTAAAGTGAAAGGAAGAGTGGTCTCATGGAAGTGATCTCGTGGTTCGATACACTATTGAGTGCAATAACATATTTGTGGTTCGATACACTATTCGCGCCAGTCCCTTGCAGCGCGAGTATAAATAAGAGCTCTGCATCTAATTACTGCCCAGTTCGCGTAAGAACCCTTCACTACGCTACCTATCCTTACTCAGTCATGGCCGATGAACAAATTCCTGTCCTAGCTGCTGTTGAACAAGCCCAGGCGTTGAGAATTCAACCCAACCAAGTATATAAGTACCTGCTGCGAATCCAGACCATGGTCCTTTCAGGTATAAACTTTTTCTAGGTCGTTTTCAAGTTGGTTCGATTTCCCTCGGCTCCCTAAAAGTTTGCACGTGTGTTGAACTCTACAGTGAGTTTTTGTTTTATAGCGTGCTTCGCCTCGCAAACACCGGGTTTGTGGAGTTGTATTTCCCTCGGCTCCCTAAAAGTTTGCACGTGTGTTGAACTCTAATGTGAGTGTTTGTGTACCGTGCTTCGCCTCGCAAACACCGGGTTTGTGGAGTTGCATTTCCCTCGGCTCCCTAAAAGTTTGCACGTGTGTTGAACTCTACAGTGAGTTTTTGTTTACCGTGCTTCGCCTCGCAAACACCGGGTTTGTGGAGTTGCATTTCCCTCGGCTCCCTAAAAGTTTGCACGTATGTTGAACTTTAAAGTGAGTTTTTGTTTACCGTGCTTCGCCTCGCAAACACCGGGTTTGTGGAGTTGCATTTCCCTCGGCTCCCTAAAAGTTTGCACGTGTGTTGAACTCTAAAGTGAGTGTTTGTTTACCGTGCTCGCCTCGCAAACACCGGGTTTGTGGAGTTGCATTTCCCTCAGCTCCCTAAAAGTTTGCACGTGTGTTGAATTCTATATACAGTGAGTTTTTGTTTATGGCCGTGCTTCGCCTCGCAAACACCGGGTTTGTGGAGTTGCATTTCCCTCAGTTTCCCTTCTCGGTTGTTTGTTTGTGTCACGCTATAGTCGGTACTATACAACATGATACAACGTCATCTTTACTTTATGCATGCTTTCCCTCCCCTTTGCCTCGTTTATAAGTTTTGCATGCTTAGGAGTATGAGGTTGAACATTGTCGTATGGCTTGTGCTTGATATTTCCCTTTGCGTACCGTGACGTAATGTCCAAGCATTCTAGTTGCATGGTTAATGTTGAGCAATGATTTCCCTTAGCGTTATTATTATTATTATAGCGTTCTGCACCCTATATATTGTCAAGACGGTGCAAATTCGACTGAGTTGTTCGGTTTTGGGTATATTTGTGTTTTCGACATTTGCAGATTTGCTGCTTCTCGCATTTGCATCCAATTTGGTGTTGTATTGTTTCTCTTTGTTGTTGTCCCTCCCTCCACACCTCCCTTTGTTTCCTATCCTTTGTGATTGTCTCCCTTTGTTCTTCCCGTTTTCGCATATCATTGTTTGTGCGTGCCTTACGGTATTTTCACTGTTGGCCCTTTGTGGGCGCTACAAGAATTATTAATTCGGTGATGGTGTTGTGCCTCAGATACGTGGTACTGTCCCTGTTCGTTTTATTTTCGTTTTATTTCCGTTGCTCTAACATTTTGTGGAGTTTTTGTTTTGTGTCCTCTCCCGCGCTATTTGCCGTTTTCCCTATCTCCTATGGTAGCCTGAAAGGGTGTCTAATGCCCTAGTCGGATTACTGACGCTCAGGCTGTCATCCCTTGGGTGGGTTACTCCCGCGCAGAAACGCTTTACCTTATATTTCCATCTCCTTTTACCACCCAAGGGCTGGCAGCCTGTAGATTATCGATTCACGCCCACCTTTCTGTGGCTGCAGCTGCCTCCATATATAGTGTCATACACTAGCTTGAACAGTCTCGCGCGTTTCACTATGCCTTCCACGCAAGCCACTCATCCTAAGTTTTGGGTGGTTGGAGGGTCCTGCCTAGTTAAGTTTTGGACTTGGCTTTTTGAGTATTGGCAAAGGTCTCGAGTGACTTGGTATTAGACCGCATCAAACGCTAAGCTTCTGGGCGCGGGCGCATTTCTCCATCTCTTATTAAGCGAGCGTGAAGGGGACTGCCGCGAATAGTATGCTATTGAGTGCAATAACATATTTGTGGTTCGATACACTATTGAGTGCAATAACATATTTGTGGTTCGATACACTATTGAGTGCAATAACATATTTGTGGTTCGATACACTATTGAGTGCAATAACATATTTGTGGTTCGATACACTATTGAGTGCAATAACATATTTGTGGTTCGATACACTATTGAGTGCAATAACATATTTGTGGTTCGATACACTATTGAGTGCAATAACATATTTGTGGTTCGATACACTATTGAGTGCAATAACATATTTGTGGTTCGATACACTATTGAGTGCAATAACATATTTGTGGTTCGATACACTATTGAGTGCAATAACATATTTGTGGTTCGATACACTATTGAGTGCAATAACATATTTGTGGTTTGTGGAAAGTTCAGAAAGGCGAACGAACGTCGAAGACGCGCTAAAAGTAATAAAGACGTTAATGCTGGTGATGATAATAATGACAATATTTTAATATTTAAAATCATTGTGATAATTATGATGATAATAATAATAATAATAATAATAATAATAATAATAATAATAATAATAATAATAATAATAATAATAATAATAATAATAATAATAATAATAACAATAATAATAAGAAGAAGAATAGCAATAATAATAATAATAATAATAATAATAATAATAATAATAATAATAATAATAATAATAATAATAATAATAATAATAAAATGAATGAATGAGTGAATGAACTTTATTTAGAGAAAACATTTAATAAAGACTTTATGTGTCGCAGGGCTCCTTTTGATATCAGAGGCTGTTAGCCACTGACTGGACTACCCTGCTGTTTTATTTGTGTTTAAATAAAGGTGTCTATCTATCTATCTTTTAAATGAGGGTAGTACTAAATAGTATAAAAATACTAATAAACTTGTAGTCCTCAATAATGGTGATGATGACGAAGTTGATGGTGATGATATTGGTCATATTGTAATAATCATTTTGACAAATATGAAGATGATGACGAAGACGATGGAGTTGATGATGATTATCAAAGTATAACTCACCATATATAAGAACCGTGCCGTTCTTGTACTTATAAGCATCGATAACATTATTAAAGTCCTCGTTAACAAAGATCCTTACATCTGGATTAAGGAATCCTTTAGGAACTTCCACCATGATGTCCACTTTGTTGAAGCCCGACTGCGCATGCGCAACACATATCGTTGCTATGACAACCACGATGGTCACGTGCAAAGAGGGATTAGAACCAACTTCGTACATTCGACGCTTTTGTGAAAATGTACTTGGTATTCCTGGATAAAATAAATTACACTTTATTAATTAATGTATCGAGAATATGGTCGTTGAGTTTGATGTACTTGGTATTTCTGGATAAAATAAATGACACTTTATTAATTAATGTATCGAGAATATGGTCGTTGAGTTTGATGTACTTGGTATTTCTGGATAATTAGTCAAATCAATTACACTTTATTAATTAATGTATCGAGAATATGGTCGTTGAGTTTGATGTACTTGGTATTTCTGGATAATTAGTCAAATAAATGACACTTTATTAATTAATGTATCGAGAATATGGTCGTTGAGTTGGATGTACTTGGTATTTCTGGATAATTAGTCAAATTAATTACACTTTATTAATTAATGTATCGAGAATATGGTCGTTGAGTTTGATGTACTTGATATTTCTGGATAATTAGTCAAATAAATTACACTTTATTAATTAATGTATCGAGAATATGGTCGTTGAGTTTGATGTACTTGGTATTTCTGGATAATTAGTCAAATAAATTACACTTTATTAATTAATGTATCGAGAATATGGTCGTTGAGTTTGATGTACTTGGTATTTCTGGATAATTACTCGGGCCCAGGCCGCAGGCCTTAGAAAATGCGGATTTCGGTAGTAGTAGTAGTAGTAGTAGTTTTTTGTTCGGCTTCAAAATGACGAGTATGCGACGTATTTAATCACTTTCAAGATTACTCCGCAGATTTGAAAAGATAAAGGAGACACAGGACTCAAGTAGATTATGAATCTTAGTTTTGAAAGCAGCTGTAGATCTTCAAGCTATTAAAAGGTCAGGATTCTAGTTCATCGTTCAATGACTAGAAGTGGTAAAAGGACTAGAAGCTCGCTTAAAATATTTTTTTTTTTTAAACAAACGCGAGGCCGTTATCGGAACCATCTGACCTATGCAACCTCAAGACGTATCATGTTCGTACTCACCGGACTAATAGTCTCCCTCGTCACTCAACTGTCACTGATTGTCATGACGTCAGAGAAATTATATTGTATTGAAGAAGATGTCCTTGTTTTATTCGACGTTCGAACCGTAACTCGAACCCGAACTCGATTCCAAACTCGACGTTTCGGGATCTGAAGCTAGAGAGGGGGCCTTTACACAAACTCATCAAAATCAAATCAATTGAACTCAAAGTCAAAAGGTAATCAAATGAACTCAAAGGCAAATCAAATGAACTCGACACATACATGTATATACATAGTCTCCCTCGTCACGCAACTGTCAGTCATTGTCAGGTCTCTCCTCGCGCAGCTGACATTGTCCTTGTTCTTCAACCAACTGGCATTCATTTTCAAGTACTTCCTCGAACAACTGACATTTTCCTTTTCACAATGCCCGAGTGAACGCTCATTGAGCGTCTTGTTAGTCAAATAAATGACACTTTATTAATTAATGTATCGAGAATATGGTCGTTGAGTTTGATGTACTTGGTATTTCTGGATAATTAGTCAAATAAATGACACTTTATTAATTAATGTATCGAGAATATGGTCGTTGAGTTTGATGTACTTGGTATTTCTGGATAATTAGTCAAATAAATGACACTTTATTAATTAATGTATCGAGAATATGGTCGTTGAGTTTGATGTTCAATCCAGAACATGAGTTGTCATATTTGCCGAGTAAGTTGGTAATGGTAGGGCTACGGGTGGGGAGGGTGGGGGGGTAGGGAGGGTGGGGAGGGTAGGGAGGGTGGGGAGAGTCTGCTATTCACTGTACAGTAAAAGATGGCGACTGTGCATTTTTACCTAAAACCTTACTGACACGTTCACATAAATACAGCAGGTAACAGCTCCAAACATGCAAATTTTGATGTTTACAAAACAAGGTGTTGTCCATCTTACACAGAGTTGCGGCTTTATGGTAAGACAAAGGTGTCTGTTATAGAGTCGACTGTAGTGGCCAAGCATTGTGATAAAATGTACTGACCCGCCATTATTTCATGTATTGGTGGATTGTGAGTAACATTACAGCGTTACCATGGTTACTTACTTAGTTTTTTGCTTGACGACTTAGTGTCGCCATCAGACTCGTCTAATTCCACACGTATCTTGTTCACTCGCTTCTTCCACCAACAAAAGTAAATTGCCATGGTAACCAAAACACACAGAACAACAAACCCGGCGACGGTGGTGGAAACAATCAGGACTACTTGGTCTTTAGGTGGGTTGGCTTCGTGCTTAGGATAATCTGTTTTGAACTGTAAGAATAACGAAAATAGTGTGAGCAAGAGCAATACCCCACCCCTCCCCCTTAATAATGAGCTTTGTTTACACAGGTAGCCCAACTACTGTTTCTAAAGCGATATGCATCCGTGCGTATTTTTCATGGATTTCCTGTGGTAGAGCGCGCGTATCGTTACGCAATCGATCCACAGGGAGCCCAATACTACTGATCGCTATGCCACAGGAAGCCCATCAAAAAGACGAGTCTTTGAATATCTTGTCAGCTTAGGGACTGTACAATAATTAGCAGGAGGGGGGGGGGGGGGGGGGGGGGGCATATTGTAAAAATACATGACAAGAGAGGGGGGTAACATTGAAAATTACTCTGGAAAAGGAGGGGGGGGGTGGGGGGTGGGGGGGGGGGGGGGGGGGGGGGGGGGGGGGGGGGGGTATATATCTAATTTCCATTACAAAATCACTGGTAATGCAACAACAAACCGTTATTTAATTAACAAAATTATATACAATTATTATTCTGGTAACTTATCAGGGGCGTGGCTAGCGTCCCTTAATTATGCATATACGGAGTTTGCCATTATGCGTCAGGAGCGGATCCAGATCGGTTTACAACATTTTCCGGAAAACGGTAAAATTTGTCTACTGGCCAACTGACTTAGTCAAAAACCCAGGAAATGGCACTTTAGGGAGTGTATTTATTCTCAGTCAGTGCACATGTATAATTGTATTTAGTAGCAGCCTCAGTGAACAGTCTCTCAAACAAAATAAATACTGAAAAAAATGAGTGATCAGCATTTTACTTATTCTCCTTCGCACCCGTTATTAGTGTTATTAGTGTTATAATTGTATCATCTATCATATATAATTAACAAGTAACAGGACTACATGCCTGTCCAAATTGGAAATTAGCTATACTTATTACACTTTTTGTCTAATAACGGGTGCGAAGGAGACTACAATTTTACTATGTATTTATAAAATTATGTAGCGAGAAAGTCCGCTGAAAAACGAAGAATATTTCAAAGTTTCCAGGGGGGGCATGCCCCCTCACCCTCCTAGAAGTTCGCGCCTTCGGCGCTCGTGGCTCTGTGCGTACATGGGAAAGTAGCACGCTACGCCCCTGCTTATACGTAAAATGTATCAAAGGACAAATTGACAACAAGCAAAATTAGATTCCAGTATATGTGGAACAGAGCTTTGAAACATTGTTCTTTCCATATTGTGACTATTGTGCAAGCTAATGGTTGAAACGACAAGAATTTCATTAAGTAATTTTAATTATTGGGGGGAGGGGGGAGGGTGGATCTTATTTATCTCCGGTTTGAGGGGGGGCAGACTGTTTTTTTTTTTCTGTAGTGGGGAGGTGAAGCCTTATTTTTAATTATATATTTTTCGTTTCTCAACCCTCCTCCTGCTAATTATTGCCCAGTCCCTTAGCAATAGAACGAGTTTTGGGCTACCTGTGTATGATCATTGCTTGTCGTAACGTGGTTAGTTCACGTAAGCGGTCACGTGCTAACGCAGAGGTTGATTGTGCATTTCACAAATCAAGCAGAACGTTTCAGTGTTAGGCGAAGAGAGTGGCGAGTATGCGTGCCTTACCACTTCAAGAATGATAGAATGATTATCTTTATCCATTCTGTAGTTTGTTTGTATTTCGCTAGTGTTGCTGCCTTCAGGAACACTGATATTAAGGTTGATTGTAAACACAGGTCCTCCGTCCACCAATACTACACTCCCCTGTCGATTTCAAGGTGTGAAAACATTCTTAAGCGAAGCAAATACAGTATTGTTAGCTGTATGGGAATGAGAATGAATGGGTGAATAAATGAATGGATGAATAAATAAATGAACTGAATAAATGAATAAATAAATGAACTGAATAAATGAATAAATAAATGAACTGAATAAATGAATAAATAAATGAACTGAATAAATGAATAAATAAATGAACTGAATAAATGAATAAATAAATGAACTGAATAAATGAATAAATAAATGAATGAATGGGCGAATGAATGAATGGATGAATAAATAAATGAACTGAATAAATGAATAAATAAATGAACTGAATAAATGAATAAATAAATGAACTGAATAAATGAATAAATAAATGAATGAATGGGCGAATGAATGAATGAACTGAACGAATAAATGATGAGTGAATGAATGAATAATTAAACGAATGAATGAATGAATGAATGAACGAATCAAATGATTAATAAATGATGAGTGAATGAATGAATAATTAAACGAATGAAGGCATGAATGAATGAACGAATCAAATGATTAATAAATGATGCATGAATGAATATAATCTAACGAAATGAATGAATGAATGAATGAATGGGGTGAGTGAATAAATGAATGGATGGATGAATGAAATAAGACGATGTCCCTAGCCGCAACCAAGGCTCGGAAACAAGCTCGTCTGGGCCCACTGACTCACCGGTAAGTTGTGACGTATAGTAAGACTTCTGGGTCCAAACGCTCCCATGCTCCTTTGCATTACGGGAATCCCTCTGTACGTGCGCTCTTCGTTCGTTTCTAGCGATGCATTTGACGATAACGTTGAAATAAGAACGACAAAAGACAGTAACGAGAATGCCTTGACTCTTGACGCCATAATGAAGCGAAGAAACACACCAAGCCAAATGTCGAGGGCGAAAATCCTTAGAAGCTCTAACGACTCTAACGGCAAACAGCAAAATGTTTGTTGACGGAAATATTATAAGTACCAGACACCCATCTCCGTTAAGCAGCTTAACTTGGAAAAACGTATACTTTGTAAAGCATTTCAAGCGGACATTGAACATCCCGGCACGGAAATACAATAATACCTAGCTTGGGTTTCAAACAATTAAAAAAAAACTACTCATCAAAACGTTCAAATCAATAGAACTTTCTTTCCACAAAAAACTAGTAACTCATTTCCATGTAAAGCTTTAAATGTAGTTTGTTTTTGACTTGTGAAAAGTTCTAAATACTTTTCATTTGGATCTAAATTTCGTAAATTCGAAATACGCTGAACTAATTGATCAATAACTATTTATGTGTGTTAACCCTCATTCTTACCTCAAATGGTTATATCAGTACTCGACATTCACTAACCCTTTCGAAGATTAACACAGTATTTCACGTTTCTTGATGCGAGTTTTGATATCCTGTCTGATACTAGTCAGTGTACCGATGGTTTTATTCCGGTCATAAAAGAGCGATGACGTCAGAATCACTCGTCCATCATCGTTTCCTGCCGAGCCCACGCAATACTCAGAGAACGATACAGTACAGTTTAATAGACTTTCTTAATTTGGATATATTTGAAGCCCTCAAAACATCACATGCTTTTTAAGGCTTAAGGATCAATCAACGTTTAGTATAATAACAATGGTCTCAATGCTCTTATATAACCTCCCTAAAAAATAATAATAATACACATCGATATGTGTTTATACTTGATTTAAAGAGTGTCTCGGAACGTCTAATATGATGAGTAAATGAAATAGACCGCTATGCTAGGAATATATATCTAAGTGAGGCAATATACGTGACCTAAAACACAATTAATAACAATAAATCAAAGTCTATTTTAATATCTTATATCCGAAAATAATAAAACAAACGTAAAAATACAAAAATAAGATTGAACTCCAGATACAGATTGAATGAGTTCGAAATAAAAACTTTACATTTGAATATACAACATATAATATACAACATATAAGATCATTATGTTGTTGATGTGATAATATTTAGCTATATCACGACATGGACGAACTCAAACTTCACAAATATCTAATTATATATGCACGACGTAGGCACTTAGAAAGAGTTCCGTATAAATTATAGTTTTGAATCTAAGCTTCATTCAGAGTAGGAGTTCCATCAGTAGATAGAACAACCAATTTGGTTGATGAATAAGATGATGATCCGGTCAATAATGATTATGATGATGATGACAAAATAATGTTGTCGCGTCAAAAGGAACAAGCAACAAGACAAGAGGGCTATAGTCCATCAAATATCGTTATTTTGGGCCATTTTGAACATTTTGCATGGGCTATATCTAGTCCATCAATATCGTCATTTTGGGCCATTTTTGAGCATTTTGCATGGACTGTAGTCCATCAAATATCGTCATTTTCGACCATTTTTGAGCATTTTGCATGGGATATTATAGTCCATGAAATATCGTCATTTTGGGCCATTTTTGAACATTTTTCATGGGCTACATTCCATCGAATATCGTTATTTTGGGCCATTTTTGAGCATTTTCCATGAGTTATAGTCCATCAAATATCGTCATTTTGGGCTATTTTTGAGCATTTTGCATGGGCTATAGTCCATCAAATATCGTCATTTTGGGCCATGTTTGAGCTTTTGCATGGGTTATAATAGTCCATCAAATATCGTCATTTTGGACCATTTTTGAGCATTTTCCATGAGTTATAGTCATCAAATATCGTCATTTTGGGCCATTTTTGAGCATTTTGCATGGGCTATAAATATCGTTATTTTGGGCTATTTTTGAGCATTTTCCATGGGTTATAATAGTCCATCAAATATCGTCATTTTGGGCCATTTTTGAGCATTTTCCATGAGTTATAGTCCATCAAATATCGTCATTTTGGGCTATTTTTGAGCATTTTGCATGGGCCGATAGTCCATCAAATATCGTTATTTTGAGCCATTTTTGAGCATTTTGCATGGGCTATATATAGTCCATCAAATATCGTCATTTTGGGCCATGTTTGAGCATTTTCCATGAGTTATAGTCCATCAAATATCGTTATTTTGGGCCATTTTTGAGCATTTTGCATGAGTTATAGTCCATCAAATATCGTCATTTTGGGCCATTTTGAACATTTTGCATGGGCTATATCTAGTCCATCAATATCGTCATTTTGGGCCATTTTTGAGCATTTTGCATGGACTGTAGTCCATCAAATATCGTCATTTTCGACCATTTTTGAGCATTTTGCATGGGATATTATAGTCCATGAAATATCGTCATTTTGGGCCATTTTTGAACATTTTTCATGAGTTATAGTCCATCAAATATCAAATATCGTCATTTTGGGCTATTTTTGAGCATTTTGCATGATTATAGTCCATCAAATATCGTCATTTTGGGCTATTTTTGAGCATTTTGCATGGGCTATAGTCCATCAAATATCGTCATTTTGGGCCATGTTTGAGCTTTTGCATGGGTTATAATAGTCCATCAAATATCGTCATTTTGGACCATTTTTGAGCATTTTCCATGAGTTATAGTCATCAAATATCGTCATTTTGGGCCATTTTTGAGCATTTTTTTGCATGGGCTATAAAATATCGTCATTTTGGGCTATTTTTGAGCATTTTCCATGAGTTATAATAGTCCATCAAATATCGTCATTTTGGGCCATTTTTGAGCATTTTGCATGGGATATTATAGTCCATCAAATATCGTCATTTTGGGCCATTTTTGAGCATTTTGCATGGGCCGATAGTCCATCAAATATCGTTATTTTGGGCCATTTTTGAGCATTTTGCATGGGCTATATATAGTCCATCAAATATCGTCATTTTTTGGGCCATTTTTAGTCCATCAAATATCGTTATTTTGGGCCATTTTTGAGAGCATTTTATAGTTATAGTCCATCAAATATCGTCATTTTTTGGGCCATTTTTGAGCATTTTTGCATGAGTTATAGTCCATCAAATATCGTCATTTTGGGCCATTTTTGAGCATTTTGCATGGGCCGATAGTCCATCAAATATCGTCCATTTTGGGCCATTTTTGAGCATTTTAGTCCATGCATGGATATTATAGTCCATGGGAATATAGTCATCAAATCATCGTTTTGGACCATTTTTGAGCATTTTGCATGGGATATATATTATAGTCCATCAAAATCATCGTCAATGTGGTAATCGATCCTTGACCGTGAATCCCATTGGGGAAAAAGACTCTTTCTGGAAGCATGGCATTCCATGAGTAACAATACATCTATTAACGAACATGTACAATTCCCCAATGTAGCTGTATATAAAACCTTGTTCAATTTACATTAGCCGTTTCTCCATCCCCGAGGAAGGTTGCAGTATACAACCGAAATTTCGTTCGATAAATAAACGTTCATTAATCAGTGTCAACCGCTCATCATTCTTCAATATAAATCATCGTCATTTTGGGCCATTTATGAGCATTTTGCATGGGCTATACAGTCTTTCATACGAATGTACGTGAGCCCAAATCTCGACTGAGATCAACACCTGCGGTAAAGAACATTTCGTTTGATCAGAATAATCATAAGTAACTAAGCCTTAGGGAATGATAGTAACACAATGAAAGGCATGCGTCTTTTTACAAGATCTGTGTAGACAGACAAGTTCATTAGGTTCTTTGTAACTGTGACAATAAACACTCATTAGTTGCGCTTTCCCTCAGAACTTCACTCATCGAATTTGCACAACAATGACCATTGTTCAGATAGACTAGCTAAACTTGTCGTCCAAATCAGTAAGCGGGCTCAATAGCTTAGCAGGGACAGTTCTTGATGGCTTAGGATCCGACTGCTCCCTCCCTCTTTGAATGCTAAGTTGATTGATGTACTGCTCGATAGCGCGGATGGGGCCGAAATCTTCATCCTATACGTAACATACGGTGACTCAGCATTATAGTCTGGGTGTATGGTCGCTTTTTGAAGAATTTCCCGGCATGCTTTTCTCATTTCAAACTTGGGGTCGCGAGTTCGACTCCCAGCCATGACACTTAATTTTTTTTTTTTTTTTTTTTTTTTCGCTTTTAAATCTAATAACATTGTTTTATAGATAATTTCCTATTGAAAGGTATTATTTAAGCTGGTAAAATAATCATCATAATTAATTTACATATTTCTATAACTGTTCGAGTTAGGTATATCCGTGTTGCCATGGTGACATACATTCCATGTTTGTAGAACACTTCCTCCAATGGGAAAAGCTTTAATCGATCATGTGATACCAGTTCGTATCTACACGTAACAAGGGAAATTATTGTAATATTTATTATACAGAATAGAGCCAGTGTAGCAAAACATTGTCTGAAAATTTCTTTCGCGCGCCGTATTTATATAGTTAGATGAGAAAGGTGGACTAAAAATCCTAAAATGTACGACGGCGAACGTCAACCGGAAGTGTCAATAACTTCTGTTCGGGATTTCGTACATTAGATATTTAGTCCTAGCCTGAGCTTGTAAGGTTACTTCATCCACAGGGAATGCCGCCTTTTTGCACAGGCTATAGTCCATCAAATATCGTCATTTAGGGCATGTTTGAGCTTTTGCATGGGTTATAATAGTCCATCAAATACCGTCATTTTGGGCCATTTTTGAGCATTTTGCATGGACTACAGTCCATCAAATATCGTCATTTTGGGCCATTTTTGAGCATTTTGCATGGGCTATATATAGGGTCATGTTTGAGATTTTTCCATCAAAAATCGTCATTTTGGGCCATTTTTTAGCATTTTTCATGGGCTATTTTCCATCAAATATCGCATTTAGGGCCATTTTTGAGCATTTTGCATGGGCTACAGTCCATCAAATATCGTCATTTTGGGCCATTTTTGAGCATTTTGCATGGAGTTATAGTCCATATCAAATTTGTCCATTTTTGAGCATTTTGCATGGGCTGTATAGTCCATCAAATATCGTCATTTTGGGCCATTTTTGAGCATTTTACATGAGTTATAGTCCATCAAATATCGTCATTTTGGGCCATGTTTGAGCTTTTTGCATGGGATATTATAGTCCATCAAATATCGTCATTTTGGACCATTTTTGAGCATTTTGCATGGGATATTATAGTCCATCAAATATCGTCATTTTGGACCATTTTTGAGCATTTTGCATGGGATATTATAGTCCATCAAATCATCGTCAATGTGGTAATCGATCCTTGACCGTTAATCCCACTATTAAGATACAGCTATTTCAAAAAATGTTGAAAACTGAATACTGCATACTTAATAGTGCATTTCTAGTGCGGGCTTCGTTATTTTGAAATAAAAAGTAAATATACAGCGATTTGTTCGCCATATGGAGCTAGTATATTGATTCTGACCGTGAATCCCCCATTAAAATAAAATTATTTATATTACTTTGGACAATAAAACATGGCATTCCATAATGCATTTCGGTCTTGGAATACACTATATTCAGTATCAACGTTTTTTGAAATTGCTGTATACAAAACCTTGTTAAATTTACATTAGCCGTTTCTCCATCCCCGAGGAAGGTTGCAGTATACAACCGAAACGTTCGATAAATAAACGTTCATTAATCAGTGTCAACCGCTCATCATTCTTCAATATAAATCATCGTCATTTTGGGCCATTTATGAGCATTTTGCATGGGCTATACAGTCTTTCATACGAATGTTCGTGAGCCCAAATTTCGAGATCAACACCTGCGGTAAAGAACATTTCGTTTGATCAGAATAATCATAAGTAACTAAGCCTTAGGGAATGATAGTAACACAATGATCTTTTTACAAGATCTGTGTAGACAGAGCAAGTACATTAGGTTCTTTGTAATGTGACAATAAACACTCATTAGTTGCGCTTTCCCTCAGGACTTCACTCATCGAATTTGCACAACAATGACCATTGTTCAGATAGACTAGCTAAACTTGTCGTCCAAATCAGTAAGCGGGCTCAATAGCTTAGCAGGGACAGTTCTTGATGGCTTAGGATCCGACTGCTCCCTCCCTCTTTGAATGCTAAGTTGATTGATGTACTGCTCGATAGCGCGGATGGGGCCGAAATCTTCATCCTATACGTAACATACGGTGACTCAGCATTATAGTCTGGGTGTATGGTCGCTTTTTGAAGAATTTCCCGGCATGCTTTTCTCATTTCAAACTTGGGGTCGCGAGTTCGACTCCCAGCCATGACACTTAATTTTTTTTTTTTTTTTTTTTTTCGCTTTTAAATCTAATAGCATTGTTTTATAGATAATTTCCTATTGAAAGATATTATTTAAGCTAGTAAAATAATCATCATAATTAATTTACATATTTCTATAACTGTTCGAGTTAGGTATATCCGTGTTGCCATGGTGACATACATTCCATGTTTGTAGAACACTTCCTCCAATGGGAAAAGCTTTAATCGATCATGTGATACCAGTTCGTATCTACACGTAACAAGGGAAATTATTGTTATATTTATTATACAGAATAGAGCCAGTGTACCAAAACATTGTCTGAAAATTTCTTTCGCGCGCCGTATTTATAGTTAGATGAGAAAGGTGGACTAAAAATCCTAAAATGTACGACGGCGAACGTCAACCGGAAGTGTCAATAACTTCTGTTCGGGATTTCGTATATTAGATATTTAGTCCTAGCCTGAGCTTGTAAGGTTACTTCATCCACAGGGAATGCCGCCTTTTTGCACAGGCTATAGTCCATCAAATATCGTCATTTAGGGCCATGTTTGAGCTTTTGCATGGGTTATAATAGTCCATCAAAAATCGTCATTTTGGGCCATTTTTGAACATTTTTCATGGGCTATAGTCCATCGAATATCGTCATTTTGGGCCATTTTTGAGCATTTTCCATGAGTTATAGTCATCAAATATCGTCATTTTGGGCCATGTTTGAGCATTTTTGCATGGGATATTATAGTCCATCAAATATCGTCATTTTGGACCATTTTTGAGCATTTTGCATGGGATATTATAGTCCATCAAATCATCGTCATTTTGCATGGGCTACAGTCCATCAATTATTGAGCATTTTTATAGTCCATGGGTGTATTATAGTCCATCAAATCATCGTCAATGTGGTAATCGATCCTTGACCGTTAATCCCAATATTAAGATACAGCTATTTCAAAAAATGTTGAAAACTGAAAACTCGTCATTTACTGAGCATTTTGCATTCCTATATATAGCGGGCGTCATTTTGGGCCATTTTGAGCATTTTGCAAAAAGTCCATCAAATATACAGCGATTTGTTTTGCGCCATATCCATCAGCTAGTATATTGTTTTGAGCATGATGGAATACCCAAAAAATAAAATAAATTATTATTCAAATCATCGTCATATGTGGACAATCGAACCTTGACCGTGAATCCCATCCCATAAAGCATTTCTGGAAGCATGGAATTCCACTATATTACATCTATCAACGAACATTTGACAATTCCACAATGTCTATAAAACCTTGTTCAATTTACATTCGCCGTTTCTCCATCCCCGAGGAAGGTTGCAGTATACAACCGAAACGTTCGATAAATAAATCATTAATCAGTGTCAACCGCTCATCATTCTTCAATATAAATCATCGTCATTTTGGGCCATTTATGAGCATTTTGCATGGGCTATACAGTCTTTCATACGAATGTTCGTGAGCCCAAATTTCGAGATCAACACCTGCGGTAAAGAACATTTCGTTTGATCAGAATAATCATAAGTAACTAAGCCTTAGGGAATGATAGTAACACAATGAAAGGCATGCGTCTTTTTACAAGATCAGTGTAGACAGAGCAAGTTCATTAGGTTCTTTGTAACTGTGACAATAAACACTCATTAGTTGCGCTTTCCCTCAGGACTTCACTCATCGAATTTGCACAACAATGACCATTGTTCAGATAGACTAGCTAAACTTGTCGTCCAAATCAGTAAGCGGGCTCAATAGCTTAGCAGGGACAGTTCTTGATGGCTTAGGATCCGACTGCTCCCTCCCTCTTTGAATGCTAAGTTGATTGATGTACTGCTCGATAGCGCGGATGGGGCCGAAAACTTCATCCTATACGTAACATACGGTGACTCAGCATTATAGTCTGGGTGTATGGTCGCTTTTTGAAGAATTTCCCGGCATGCTTTTCTCATTTCAAACTTGGGGTCGCGAGTTCGACTCCCAGCCATGACACTTATTTTTTTTTTCCTTTTTTTTTTCGCTTTTAAATCTAATAGCATTGTTTTATAGATAATTTCCTATTGAAAGATATTATTTAAGCTAGTAAAATAATCATCATAATTAATTTACATATTTCTATAACTGTTCGAGTTAGGTATATCCGTGTTGCCATGGTGACATACATTCCATGTTTGTAGAACACTTCCTCCAATGGGAAAAGCTTTAATCGATCATGTGATACCAGTTCGTATCTACACGTAACAAGGGAAATTATTGTAATATTTATTATACAGAATAGAGCCAGTGTAGCAAAACATTGTCTGAAAATTTCTTTCGCGCGCCGTATTTATATAGTTAGATGAGAAAGGTGGACTAAAAATCCTAAAATGTACGACGGCGAACGTCAACCGGAAGTGTCAATAACTTCTGTTCGGGATTTCGTACATTAGATATTTAGTCCTAGCCTGAGCTTGTAAGGTTACTTCACCACAGGGAATGCCGCCTTTTTGCACAGGCTATAGTCCATCAAATATCGTCATTTAGGGACATGTTTGAGCTTTTGCATGAGTTATAGTCCATCAAATACCGTCATTTTGGGCCATTTCTGAGCTTCTTGCATGGACTACAGTCCATCAAATATCGTCATTTAGGGCCTTTTTGAGCATTTTGCATGGGCTATATATAGGGTCATGTTTGAGATTTTTCCATCAAAAATCGTGATTTTGGGCCATTTTTTAGCATTTTTCATGGGCTATTTTCCATCAAATATCGCCATTTTTGAGCATTTTGCATGGGCTATAGTCCATCAAATATCGTCATTTTGGGCCATTTTTGAGCATTTTCCATGAGTTATAGTCCATCAAATATCGTCTTTGAGCATTTTGCATGGGCTGTAGTCCATCAAATATCGTCATTTTGGGCCATTTTTGAGCCTTTACCGAGTTATATCCCACAAATATTCATTTTACCATTTCTGAGCTTTCATGGACTACAGTCCATCAAATATCGTCATTTAGGGCTTTTTGAGCATTTTGCATGAATAGTGCAAATATCGTCATTTTGGGCTTTTTTGATTTTTGCATGAAATAGTCCAAATATACAGCGATTTGAGCATTTTGCATGGGCTATAGTCCATCAAATATCGTCATTTTGGGCCATTTTTGAGCATTTTAATTGCATGGGATATTATAGTCCATCAAATTATCGTCATGTGGTAATCGATCCTTGACCGTGAATCCCATTGGGGAAAAAGTCCCATAATGGAAGCATGGCATTCCATGAGTACACTATATTCAGTATCAACGAACATGTACAATTCCACAATGTCTATAAAACCTTGTTCAATTTACATTCGCCGTTTCTCCATCCCCGAGGAAGGTTGCAGTATACAAACGTTCGATAAATAAACGTTCATTAATCAGTGTCAACCGCTCATCATTCTTCAATATAAATCATCGTCATCGTCATTTTGGGCCATTTATGAGCATTTTGCATGGGCTATACAGGCTTTCATACAAATGTTCGTGAGCCCAAATTTCGAGATCAACACCTGCGGTAAAGAACATTTCGTTTGATCAGAATAATCATAAGTAACTAAGCCTTAGGGAATGATAGTAACACAATGAAAGGCATGCGTCTTTTTACAAGATCAGTGTAGACAGACAAGTTCATTAGGTTCTTTGTAACTGTGACAATAAACACTCATTAGTTGCGCTTTCCCTCAGGACTTCACTCATCGAATTTGCACAACAATGACCGTTGTTCAGATAGACTAGCTAAACTTGTCGTCCAAATCAGTAAGCGGGCTCAATAGCTTAGCAGGGACAGTTCTTGATGGCTTAGGATCCGACTGCTCCCTCCCTCTTTGAATGCTAAGTTGATTGATGTACTGCTCGATAGCGCGGATGGGGCCGAAATCTTCATCCTATACGTAACATACGGTGACTCAGCATTATAGTCTGGGTGTATGGTCGCTTTTTGAAGAATTTCCCGGCATGCTTTTCTCATTTCAAACTTGGGGTCGCGAGTTCGACTCCCAGCCATGACACTTATTTTTTTTTTTTCCCTTTTTTTTCGCTTTTTTAAATCTAATAACATTGTTTTATAGATAATTTCCTATTGAAAGATATTATTTAAGCTGGTAAAATAATCATCATAATTAATTTACATATATATTTCTATAACTGTTCGAGTTAGGTATATCCGTGTTGCCATGGTGACATACATTCCATGTTTGTAGAACACTTCCTCCAATGGGAAAAGCTTTAATCGATCATGTGATACCAGTTCGTATCTACACGTAACAAGGGAAATTATTGTAATATTTATTATACAGAATAGAGCCAGTGTAGCAAAACATTGTCTGAAAATTTCTTTCGCGCGCCGTATTTATATAGTTAGATGAGAAAGGTGGACTAAAAATCCTAAAATGTACGACGGCGAACGTCAACCGGAAGTGTCAATAACTTCTGTTCGGGATTTCGTACATTAGATATTTAGTCCTAGCCTGAGCTTGTAAGGTTACTTCATCCACAGGGAATGCCGCCTTTTTGCACAGGCTATAGTCCATCAAATATCGTCATTTAGGGCCATGTTTGAGCTTTTGCATGGGTTATATAGTCCATCAAATATCGTCATTTTGGGCCATTTTTGAGCATTTTTCATGGACTACAGTCCATCAAATATCGTCATTTTGGGCCTTTTTGAGCATTTTGCATGGGCTATATATAGGGCCATTATGTTTGAGATTTTTCCATCAAAAATCGTCATTTTGGGCCATTTTTTAGCATTTTTCATGGGCTATTTTCCATCAAATATCGCCATTTTGGGCCATTTTTGAGCATTTTGCATGGGCTATATATAGTCCATGAAATATCGTCATTTTGGGCCATTTTTGAGCATTTTGCATGAGTTATAGTCCATCAAATATCGTCTTTGAGCATTTTGCATGGGCTATAGTCCATCAAATATCGTCATTTTGGGCCATTTTTGAGCTTTTACCGTTAAGTCCATCAAATACCGTCATTTTGGGCCATTTCTGAGCTTCTTGCATGGACTACAGTCCATCAAATATCGTCATTTAGGGCCTTTTTGAGCATTTTGCATGGGCTATATATAGTCCATGAAATATCGTCATTTTGGGCCATTTTTGAGCATTTTGCATGAGTTATAGTCCATCAAATATCGTCAGCGATTTTGTTCGCCATATGGTCCATCAAATATCGTCATTTTGGGCCATTTTTGAGCATTTTAATTGCATGGGATATTATAGTCCATCAAATCATCGTCAATGTGGTAATCGATCCTTGACCGTGAATCCCATTGGGGAAAAAGATTCTTTCTGGAAGCATGGCATTCCATGAGTAACAATACATCTATTATCGAACATGTACAATTCCACAATGTCTATAAAACCTTGTTCAATTTACATTCGCCGTTTCTCCATCCCCGAGGAAGGTTGCAGTATACAAACGTTCGATAAATAAACGTTCATTAATCAGTGTCAACCGCTCATCATTCTTCAATATAAATCATCGTCATTTTGGGCCATTTATGAGCATTTTGCATGGGCTATACAGGCTTTCATACAAATGTTCGTGAGCCCAAATTTCGAGATCAACACCTGCGGTAAAGAACATTTCGTTTGATCAGAATAATCATAAGTAACTAAGCCTTAGGGAATGATAGTAACACAATGAAAGGCATGCGTCTTTTTACAAGATCAGTGTAGACAGACAAGTTCATTAGGTTCTTTGTAACTGTGACAATAAACACTCATTAGTTGCGCTTTCCCTCAGGACTTCACTCATCGAATTTGCACAACAATGACCGTTGTTCAGATAGACTAGCTAAACTTGTCGTCCAAATCAGTAAGCGGGCTCAATAGCTTAGCAGGGACAGTTCTTGATGGCTTAGGATCCGACTGCTCCCTCCCTCTTTGAATGCTAAGTTGATTGATGTACTGCTCGATAGCGCGGATGGGGCCGAAATCTTCATCCTATACGTAACATACGGTGACTCAGCATTATAGTCTGGGTGTATGGTCGCTTTTTGAAGAATTTCCCGGCATGCTTTTCTCATTTCAAACTTGGGGTCGCGAGTTCGACTCCCAGCCATGACACTTATTTTTTTTTCTCTTTTTTTTCGCTTTTAAATCTAATAGCATTGTTTTATAGATAATTTCCTATTGAAAGATATTATTTAAGCTAGTAAAATAATCATCATAATTAATTTACATATTTCTATAACTGTTCGAGTTAGGTATATCCGTGTTGCCATGGTGACATACATTCCATGTTTGTAGAACACTTCCTCCAATGGGAAAAGCTTTAATCGATCATGTGATACCAGTTCGTATCTACACGTAACAAGGGAAATTATTGTAATATTTATTATACAGAATAGAGCCAGTGTAGCAAAACATTGTCTGAAAATTTCTTTCGCGCGCCGTATTTATATAGTTAGATGAGAAAGGTGGACTAAAAATCCTAAAATGTACGACGGCGAACGTCAACCGGAAGTGTCAATAACTTCTGTTCGGGATTTCGTACATTAGATATTTAGTCCTAGCCTGAGCTTGTAAGGTTACTTCACCACAGGGAATGCCGCCTTTTTGCACAGGCTATAGTCCATCAAATATCGTCATTTAGGGACATGTTTGAGCTTTTGCATGAGTTATAGTCCATCAAATACCGTCATTTTGGGCCATTTCTGAGCTTCTTGCATGGACTACAGTCCATCAAATATCGTCATTTTGGGCCATTTTTGAGCATTTTGCATGGGCTATATATAGGGTCATGTTTGAGATTTTTCCATCAAAAATCGTGATTTTGGGCCATTTTTTAGCATTTTTCATGGGCTATTTTCCATCAAATATCGCCATTTTTGAGCATTTTGCATGGGCTACAGTCCATCAAATATCGTCATTTTGGGCCATTTTTGAGCATTTTCCATGAGTTATAGTCCATCAAATATCGTCTTTGAGCATTTTGCATGGGCTGTAGTCCATCAAATATCGTCATTTTGGGCCATTTTTGAGCTTTTACATGAGTATTTCAAAAACCGTCATTTTGGGCCATTTCTGAGCTTCTTGCATGGACTACAGTCCATCAAATCCTCATTTAGGGCCTTTTTGAGCATTTTGCATGGGCTATAATAGTCCAAATATACATTTTGGGATTTTTGAGCCATTTTGCATGAGCTATAGTATCAAATTGTTTTGAGCATTTTGCATGGGCTATAGTCCAAAAAATAAAATCATTTTGGGCCATTTTTTAGCATTTTAATTTATGGGATATTATAGTCCATCAAATCATCGTCAATGTGGTAATCGATCCTTGACCGTGAATCCCATTGGGGAAAAAGACTAAGCATATTCCATGAGTAACAATACATTTTTGTACAATTCCACAATGTCTATAAAAAACTTGTTCAATTTACATTCGCCGTTTCTCCATCCCCGAGGAAGGTTGCAGTATACAAAAACGTTCGATAAATAAACGTTCATTAATCAGTGTCAACCGCTCATCATTCTTCAATATAAATCATCGTCATTTTGGGCCATTTATGAGCATTTTGCATGGGCTATACAGTCTTTCATACGAATGTTCGTGAGCCCAAATTTCGAGATCAACACCTGCGGTAAAGAACATTTCGTTTGATCAGAATAATCATAAGTAACTAAGCCTTAGGGAATGATAGTAACACATGAAAGGCATGCGTCTTTTTACAAGATCAGTGTAGACAGACAAGTTCATTAGGTTCTTTGTAACTGTGACAATAAACACTCATTAGTTGCGCTTTCCCTCAGGACTTCACTCATCGAATTTGCACAACAATGACCGTTGTTCAGATAGACTAGCTAAACTTGTCGTCCAAATCAGTAAGCGGGCTCAATAGCTTAGCAGGGACAGTTCTTGAATGGCTTAGGATCCGACTGCTCCCTCCCTCTTTGAATGCTAAGTTGATTGATGTACTGCTCGATAGCGCGGATGGGGCCGAAATCTTCATCCTATACGTAACATACGGTGACTCAGCATTATAGTCTGGGTGTATGGTCGCTTTTTGAAGAATTTCCCGGCATGCTTTTCTCATTTCAAACTTGGGGTCGCGAGTTCGACTCCCAGCCATGACACTTAATTTTTTTTTCCCTTTTTTTTTTTTTCGCTTTTAAATCTAATAACATTGTTTTATAGATAATTTCCTATTGAAAGGTATTATTTAAGCTGGTAAAATAATCATCATAATTAATTTCACATATTTCTATAACTGTTCGAGTTAGGTATATCCGTGTTGCCATTGTGACATACATTCCATGTTTGTAGAACACTTCCTCCAATGGGAAAAGCTTTAATCGATCATGTGATACCAGTTCGTATCTACACGTAACAAGGGAAATTATTGTTATATTTATTATACAGAATAGAGCCAGTGTACCAAAACATTGTCTGAAAATTTCTTTCGCGCGCCGTATTTATAGTTAGATGAGAAAGGTGGACTAAAAATCCTAAAATGTACGACGGCGAACGTCAACCGGAAGTGTCAATAACTTCTGTTCGGGATTTCGTACATTAGATATTTAGTCCTAGGCCTGAGCTTGTAAGGTTACTTCATCCACAGGGAATGCCGCCTTTTTGCACAGGCTATAGTCCATCAAATATCGTCATTTAGGGCCATGTTTGAGCTTTTGCATGAGTTATATATAGTCCATCAAATACCGTCATTTTGGGCCATTTTTGAGCTTTTTCATGGACTATAGTCCATCAAATATCGTCATTTTTTTGCCATTTTTGGGCTATTTTCCATGTTTGAGATTTTTCCATCAAATATCGTCATTTTGGGCCATTTTTTAGCATTTTGCATGGGATGGGCTATTATCCATCAAATATCGTCATTTTTTTTTGAGCATTTTGCATGGGATATTATAGTCCATCAAATCATCGTCATTTGGGTAATCATTTTTGAGCATTTTCCATGAGATATAGCTATTTCATCAAAATCGTTTTGAGCATTTTGCATGGGCTGTATACCATCAAATATCGTCATTTTGGGCCATTTTTGAGCTTTTCATGTTATAGTTTGAAATCAAAAACCGTCATTTTGGGCCATTTCGAGCTTCTTGCATGGACTACAGTCCATCAAATATCGTCATTTAGGGCTTTTTGAGCATTTTGCATGGGCTATATATAGTCCATGAAATATCGTCATTTTGGGCCATTTTTGAGCATTTTTATGAGTTATAGTCCATCAAATATCGTCTTTGAGCATTTTGCATGGGCAATAGTCCATCAAATATGCATTTTGGTCTTTTTGGAGCATTTTAATTGCATGGGATATTATAGTCCATCAAATCATCGTCAATGTGGTAATCGATTTTGAATCCCATTGGGGAAAAAGACTCTTTCTGGAAGCATGGCATTCCATGAGTAACAATACATCTATAACGAACATTACAATTCCACAATGTCTATAAAACCTTGTTCAATTTACATTCGCCGTTTCTCCATCCCCGAGGAAGGTTGCAGTATACAAAAACGTTCGATAAATAAACGTTCATTAATCAGTGTCAACCGCTCATCATTCTTCAATATAAATCATCGTCATTTTGGGCCATTTATGAGCATTTTGCATGGGCTATACAGTCTTTCATACGAATGTTCGTGAGCCCAAATTTCGAGATCAACACCTGCGGTAAAGAACATTTCGTTTGATCAGAATAATCATAAGTAACTAAGCCTTAGGGAATGATAGTAACACAATGATCTTTTTACAAGATCTGTGTAGACAGAGCAAGTACATTAGGTTCTTTGTAATGTGACAATAAACACTCATTAGTTGCGCTTTCCCTCAGGACTTCACTCATCGAATTTGCACAACAATGACCATTGTTCAGATAGACTAGCTAAACTTGTCGTCCAAATCAGTAAGCGGGCTCAATAGCTTAGCAGGGACAGTTCTTGATGGCTTAGGATCCGACTGCTCCCTCCCTCTTTGAATGCTAAGTTGATTGATGTACTGCTCGATAGCGCGGATGGGGCCGAAATCTTCATCCTATACGTAACATACGGTGACTCAGCATTATAGTCTGGGTGTATGGTCGCTTTTTGAAGAATTTCCCGGCATGCTTTTCTCATTTCAAACTTGGGGTCGCGAGTTCGACTCCCAGCCATGACACTTAATTTTTTTTCCCTTTTTTTTCGCTTTTAAATCTAATAACATTGTTTTATAGATAATTTCCTATTGAAAGGTATTATTTAAGCTGGTAAAATAATCATCATAATTAATTTCACATATTTCTATAACTGTTCGAGTTAGGTATATCCGTGTTGCCATTGTGACATACATTCCATGTTTGTAGAACACTTCCTCCAATGGGAAAAGCTTTAATCGATCATGTGATACCAGTTCGTATCTACACGTAACAAGGGAAATTATTGTTATATTTATTATACAGAATAGAGCCAGTGTACCAAAACATTGTCTGAAAATTTCTTTCGCGCGCCGTATTTATAGTTAGATGAGAAAGGTGGACTAAAAATCCTAAAATGTACGACGGCGAACGTCAACCGGAAGTGTCAATAACTTCTGTTCGGGATTTCGTATATTAGATATTTAGTCCTAGGCCTGAGCTTGTAAGGTTACTTCATCCACAGGGAATGCCGCCTTTTTGCACAGGCTATAGTCCATCAAATATCGTCATTTAGGGCCATGTTTGAGCTTTTGCATGGGTTATAATAGTCCATCAAAAATCGTCATTTTGGGCATTTCAGCATTTTGATGGGCTACTGAGTCCATCAAATATCGTTTTTATGGGCTTTTAGTCCATTTCATGGGTTATAGTCATTTTGGGCCATTTTTTGGGTCATTTTTTAGCATTTTTCATGAGTTATAGTCCATCAAATATCGTCATCAATTTTTGAGCATTTTGCATGGGCATTTTGGGTCATTTTTGATCATTTTCCATGAGTTATAGTCCATCAAATATCGTCATTTTGGGCAATTTTTGAGCATTTTGCATGGGTTATAGTCCATCAAATATCGTCATTTTGGGCCATGTTTGAGCTTTTTGCATGGGATATTATAGTCCATCAAATATCGTCATTTTGGGCCATTTTTGAGCATTTTGCATGGGATATTATAGTCCATCAAATATCGTCATTTTGGACCATTTTTGAGCATTTTGTATGGGCCGATAGTCTATGAAATATGGTCATTGATTTAGGGCCATGTTTGAGCTTTTTGCATGAGCTATACTCCATCGAATATTTATATCGTCATTTGGGCCATTTTTGAGCATTTTGTATGGGGCTATAGTACATCAAATATATCGTCATTGTGGGCCATTTTTGAGCATTTTGCATGGTGCATAGCGAGTAGGCGTACTAGTAGTGGCAGTAGTAGTAGTATCGGTACTTTTTTGTACCGATCTGTTGGGGTGTAGTAGTAGTAGTAGTAGTAGTAGTAGTAGTAGTAGTAGTAGTAGTAGTAGTAGTAGTAGTAGTAGTAGTAGTAGTAGTAGTAGTAGTAGTAGTAGTAGTAGTAGTAGTAGTAGTAGTAGTAGTAGTAGTAGTAGTAGTAGTAGTAGTAGTAGTAGTAGTAGTATAGTAGTAGTAGTAGTAGTAGTAATAGTAGTAGTAGTAGTAGTAGTAGTATAGTAGTAGTATAGTAGTAGTAGTAGTAGTAGTAGTAGTAGTAGTAGTAGTAGTAGTAGTAGTAGTAGTAGTAGTAGTAGTAGTAGTAGTAGTAGTAGTAGTAGTAGTAGTAGTAGTAATAGTAGCAGCAGTAGGTGTAGGAGTAACAGCAGCAATATCAAGTGTAATATATTTAGTAGACAAAAGGCCTTGAATTAACATGGTTACTGTAGGGTGAAATATGATCTCAGCATGTAACAAAAACGATAGGAAAAACGAGGAAATCAAATATCGAGTATTCTAGACATTAAGTCCATCAATTCGTGCTTTAGGCATTGGCCTGTGACGTATAACATCTAAAAGGAGGTTAAGGATAGTAGATAAATAATACATCTATGAATACAATATAACGTTTGAACATCAAAACAGGTTGCTACGAAAAAAAGCGGCCGCAAACGCATTTCGTTTTTGCTTCCCTTTTAGCTGAAGCACAATGCCGCCCAAATTAAGGTCCAACCACAGCCGGTTTAATTTCTCTCAAATAAATAAACATACAATCGTCCTCTCTGTGTAACATACATTTGTATATTCACTGCCAGGTCACCGAGATCACATTGTTCGTTACTGAATGAAGGAATCTACACTTGATTAGTGACGGTCAGTTGTGAATGTTACCACATTTTATTTGCGCGCGCCAAAATCCCTGTATTTAATTTGAGAACTTCAAAAATACATTTAAAAGTATGAAGCTGTTCTTTGTAGATGTGAATAGTGCTGATTTAGATTTGCACAGACGACACCTAGTTACTGTTGAAAACATATGGTTCCAGATGGTTTTCTATTTGAATGATTTTCTATATTATTATTATTATTATTATTATTATTATTATTATTATTATTATTATTATTATTATTATTATTATTATTATTATTATTATTATTATTATTATTAATATTAATATTAATTATAAAGATAGAGTGGATCATATCAAGAAGACAGTACACCGAAAGACATCAAGAGTTTTAGACTTGGCTACAGAAAAGGGATCATCGACTTGGCTGACAGTAGTTCCAGTTAAAGAAATGGCTTTTAACTTGAACAAAAGAGAGTTTAGAGATGCTATTAAACTGCGGTATGATTGGCATATAGATGGCAATCCTTCCACTTGTGTATGTGGTGAATCCTTCTCTATTGACCACGCGATGATTTGTAAAAGAGGGGGATTCGTAATCCAGCGTCACAATGAGCTACGTGATCTTGAAGCTGAACTATTGAATATGGTATGTAGTGACGTTGAAATTGAACCCGTCCTCCAAGATATCACCGGAGAAGAATTGAGTAGAGGATCGAATAAAGCACCGGACGCACGTTTAGATATCCATGCACGTGGGTTTTGGGAAAGACAAAGATCTGCATTCTTTGATGTTCGGGTTTGCCACCCCAATGCAGAATCTTACAAAGACCTCGATCCCAACAGATTTACCGCATGCACGAGAATGAGAAGAAACGTATGTACTCGAAAAGAGTGATGGAAATTGAACAGGGAACATTCACCCACCATTAGTCTTTACTACAACTGGAGGGATGGGAAACGAATGTTTGAGATACCATAGTAGACTTGCTGAGCTGATTGCTATAAAGAAAGGTGAACAATATGCAAGTTATCTCATGGATTACTGAGCCAAAGTCTCATCAGTTCTCAATATTGAGATCTGCGCTGCTGTGTCTGAGAGGCTCAAGAACATTTAAGAGATTACCTTGTGACTTTAAAAACATTGATTTAGATATAGAAACCACAGTAGGAGCCATCTGTAAATAATATTTTTATATCTTAATTTATTTCTCTTTCTCTTTTTTAATTTATATATATATATTGCTTATATTATATTATTCATATTTATTGTTTGTATTTTAATATAATTAGTTAATTGTTATTGAACAATCCAAGCGATCATTTTAAATTTTGTAAATAAGGATTTTTATCTATTTTTCTATCTCTTATTTGTAATTTGTTTTGAGGAATAAAGAATTGTTATTATTATTATTATTATTATTAATATTATCATTATTATTATTATTAATATTAATATGATTATTATTATTATTATTATTATTATTATTGTTATTAATATTATCATTATTATTATTATTATTAATATTATTATTAATATTATTATTATTATTATTATTATTACACATTTATTATTATTATTATTATTATTATTATTAATATTATTATTAATATTAATATTATTTTTCTATCTCTCATTTGTAATTTGTTTTGAAGAATAAAGTTATTATTATCATTATTATTATTATTATTATTATTATTATTATTATTATTATTATTATTATTATTATTATTATTATTATTCATGCAGTAACTGTTGCGTTCAGTTTCCCTAATCAACCTATTTATCAGGTTGTCATCATCGAAACATTTAATATTCGTGCCGTCCAAGCATTCTGATTGGTTGAGCAATCATTTTGCGCGCTGTGATTGGTTGAATAGATGTCTTCGATTCCGTACCGTGACTGTAACTCAGTACCGTAGGTTTCCCACTCATACGAAAACGACTCTAAATATTCATGAACAGTCAGTGGGATTGAACTTAAAAGGGAATAAGGGATAAATGAATGATGCATGATATCTCAATATAATTATAAGTGAGCACAATAACGTTGTTGTTTGTTCAAGGATACGTTCTTTGGAGCTTGTCTTGACGTCAAAGTAGTTTATATCTAGATTCTCAGCCAAACGCTTTGCAAGGACACGAAGTCTCTACAAAAATAGATAAACCAGCATGGGTGATTGAATGAATATATCAATGGATGAGTGAATGAATGAATGAATGAAACGAACAAAAGGAATAAACAACTCTTCTACCTTGTCATTCTTGGAGTATGACGTCACTTTTTGTTCAGCCATATGATAACCATTGAATACTACATAGTAATACATGTGTCCAGCTCCTGAATGAATGGATGAATGGATGGATGAATGGATGGATGAATGGATGGATGAATGGATGGATGAATGGATGAATGGATGAATGAATGAATGAATGATGAATGAATGAATGAATGAATGAATGAATGAATGAATGAATGAATGAATAAAAAACAATTATAATAACAATAAAAAACATAAACGCAGAGAATGTCTCAATAATCATTGTAATCGCATTCAGATGAATAAATTTTCTATAGATTTTAAAATACAACAATAACGCTACAACCAACCATCAGCAACACATGGCAACATAACATCAACAATGATGAACTGCCATCACCACCTCATCCAATAACGCAAATATCAGGTCATATCCCCGGGGGGGGGGGGGGGGGGCATATATTTTTGGGTAGGGGTGTGCCGCGGACACCTCAAAACCCTGACCCTATCCCAGACCTAAAATTTTGATTTTCCATACCCTATCCCAGACTAAAGCTTTAAAATGTACACCCTATCCCAGACTAAAGCTTAAAAATGTATACCCTATCCAGATTGAAAGCGTGCTAAAGGGATATGTAAATTGATAGCGACTGATAGTGGCGTTATTGCGGAAACCATACCCTATACCAGACCAAAACGTACCCGATCCCAGCCTAAAAAGGCAAAAAACGATACCCTACCCCAGACCTGGGAGCTCAAAAACCATACCCTATCCCGTGGCACATACCCGTATAGCGTATATAGGGGAGTACCCCCCCCCCCCCCCCCCCCCCCCCCCCCCCCCATATCATGCAGTGCACCGACAACACTACCAATGAATTCCACCTTTGTTACCTCTCATGCATGAACAACAACAATAACAACTAATAGCAACTAATAATAATAATAATAATAATAATAATAATAATAATAATAATAATAATAATAATAATAATAATAATAATAATAATAATAATAGTAATAAAAAATAAAAAATAAAAAAATAAAAAATAAAAAATAATAATAGTAATAATAATAATAATAATAATAATAATAATAATAATAATAATAATAATAATAATAATAATAATAATAATAATAATAATAATAATAATAGTATTTTACGAGGGAGCATGCATAAATGCGGTTTTCAGTAGGGCCCTACATCTAGAACTACAACACTTCTAACTATACTGCTGGTTCGATTCCTTTACCATGTTTCTGTGCCTTCAATCTAACGTAGACGTTACGGATTTCACCCTCTTGTACAGTATTCCCACCCAGTGCCACACTGTACGAGTTACAACGACTATCTAGTGTGCAGATACGATCAGCTTTGTTCTCGTATGCAAACCATGCAGACAGACATCCAACAAGCATTGGAAACACCATGTATTGCTGCAAGAATGTCACAATCAATGGTTAATAAGAACGTTTACAAGAATACAGAAGCATCTTAAAGATAATCAATGTTATTGTAGTTTTTGTAAGCTCTTTTATCCACAACATGTTTTGTTGGAAAAATTTCACAAAAAGAATATACAAAAGCATTTCAAAGATAATCAATGTTTGTAACTTTTGTAAGTAGATTTTTGGTATGCATTCAAGTAAGGACACCGAAGGGACTGGGTATTGTTTTACGCACACGCGAGTACAAGTAGGCGTTGCAAAATTGTGGAGTGGAGCGCTGAGGCTAGTCTTACCCCAGCCTCGTCAGCGATAAACCATACTGTAATGATTAACGCACAAACAACGGACATAAACACGCCATAGTAACAACGTCGCCTGCCCAAGTGGAGAACGAACTCTGTGAAATAATCAATGAATATGAAACCGTTATACGCGACAAGGGAAGCACTTATTGAAACTATATTCAACTTACTGCCATCTTGATCTCTCTGAAATGGATGGTATGGATTGTCGGTCAATCGTCGGTTGAAAATCGCTTCGGGTTTCTCAAGAATCTCGAGACTCTTGATGGTCTTCCAAACCACCATCCTTGTCGATGTGGGACGATTACATGACGATGAAAGTCATTGTGATGTAGGTATATGACGT
>JAUJYZ010000024.1:535000-645000 GCA_033675265.1 Actinostola sp. cb2023 | reverse complement strand
TGACAAAACTGGCCGCCATCTTTTTCTGTACAACGGATACTACATGACTTTACAAAAATACAATCACCTGCTTTCAAAGGTTTTTCAATGTCCAAAAGAGTGCATATAATCTTACCAATTTAAAATATATTTCTGCCCATCTAGACATGTAACTTCACAAAGGGGTGCATCAGGCATGACCCACTGAGCTCCTTTCTTTGATTTGCCAACAGCTTTACTGTCAAGTCTGTTCAGTTTAGAGCTCACTTGGAAGTTGATATTAGATATCCCTGCAGCAGATTTGACTATAGGGTGTTCAGGTGTAATTGTAATAACACACAATCTGCAAATAGAGAATAATAAAGTGATGTTTGTGAGTGTCCATCTGCTGATCTGTTACAGTTGAACTAAGAAAACCATGGAAACACCTAAAATATGTCTGGAATGTTCATTGTATTGTGACCAATCACATGCAAGGTCTATGAAACCACCTATCATTATCAATCACTGAACAAGGCCATTAAGTTGCAATGTTTACGTTCTGTCTTAATAGAGATGCATATATAATGTACACTACGATTTGAAGTGATTTTGGAGAAAAATATATTTTGTAAAGCTGTCAGACAGTTTGACACACTTGACTACACTAGTATGTGATTGGTCATAATGAACATTCCAGACATACTGTATTTTAGGTGTCCACAGTTTTCTTAGTTTGATTGTAATAATATCACACATAAAGCTGATACCAACATCTGACACCTCTGATTCTAGGTTCGGATCATTGGCATAGGAAGAGAGTTGAAAAGAAGTGTGTGTGTGTGTATGGGGGGGGGGGGGGGGGGGGGGGGGGGGGGGGGGGGGGGGGGGGGGGGGGGGGGGGGATAGAGATAAGGTACATAAGTGGGGGGGGGGGGGGGGAATAACAGATAGAGATAAGGTACATAAGAGGGGAGGCAACTCACAGATAACAACATAAATTGGATACATTTTCAAATACCCTACTCTACAGGTACATGGCATTTGCATAATAATAATAATTTCATAATTTATTGATTGTATAGTGCAGGTATAAATCGACCACTTTCCATATGCTCTACTTGTGAGGTGACACGCAGCTGCTCAGAACAGATGTTGTGATTGGATAATACAAACAATAGAATTCAATAGCTACTATTGTCTACTCGTTCTATTGTTTTGTTTTCTATTGTTTTACTCTAATGCACCTATCAATGTTAAGCCGGCGGGGGGGGGGGGGGGGGGGGGGGGGGGGGGGGGGGGGGGGGGGGGGGGGGGGGGGGGGGGGGGGGGGGGGGGGGGTGGGGGGCCGGGCCTATGGCGGGGATTTGACTTGATGTGCTATCCGTGGGCTGGGATTTTGATTAAACACTTGCCCGGGGTAGGGGAAATTTGAAAAGTAAAATTACAAGTAAAATTGAAATTTCCGCGGCGAAACAACTGCCGGATCGAAGCATGCTTTCAACACGTACGTGTCAGACTCACGTGATCACGTTTACAGCACAAGAAGAATGGTATTATTAATTGAGCATCGTAGGTGAGTAAAAATACTCAAATGTTATTTCAGTCAAGTGTTCATACTTTACTCTTACATTAAAGACAAACAAGTTTCATAAGTAACTTACCTATTGATTTGTTTGGAATGACGATAATTTGTGACAATCTATCTGTTTATTAAAACAGTACAAGGATATTCCTTCAGGGTAGCAAAGGGGTTACGCGTGACTTGACCAACAAATGGAGCGTAAATCGTGAAATTCATTAAAATTCGAGCGTGATGCGTGAATTTATGTTTCAACGTGATGCGTGATCGTCCCTTTTGACCGACTGTGATTCGTGATTTACCATTGTTATGCTCTGTGAAACGTGAACGTTTAAGATCTAAACATTTTCACGCGTGAAATTCCAAAATTTTGGCTAGCGCTCGTGATTCGTGAATTTCGGACATTTTGGTCCGTGACGCATGAATTTACAACAAAATCGCCCTTGAAGCGTGATCATGACCCCCCCCCCCCCCCCCCCCCCCCCCCCCCCCCCCTTGCTACCCTGTTCCTTCCGATGAAGTTATTGATGAAGTATCAAGAATGGTACTTTTGACAAGAGAAGAAGTGAAACTGATGTGGCTTGAACATCTCAATCTGGTCCAAGTGTGGACCTGAATAACTGAAGTTTGGGTTTTGATGATCTTTTTTTGTTGTATTTTTCAAAACTAACAAATGGGTTTATATAAACTATATATCTCACAAAATGTCAAAATGAGGAACATTTTGCTCTGGGTATGCAATTTTTTTACCACATTTGACCTTTCCTTTTAGCCCCTGGGGAGGGAATTTGACTGAAAATTTCTTGAAAAAAAAATCCCCGCCATAAAATCAAATCCCCCCCCCTGGCCCCCCCCCCCCCCCCCCCCCCCCCCCCCCCCCCGCCGGCTTAACATTGATAGGTGCATAATAGCAGATAGGGTCTGGATAGCAGCAAACTTACATACATTTTAAGAAATAATACTACAACTTTGAAATTGCAAGACATGTTCGGCAGTGTGTACTGCCATCTTCAGTTGTGAATACAATGATAGCAATAGCAGACAGATAGATAGATACATGTACATGTAGATAGATAAATTCTATCAGGTTCTATCAGTACAAAACTGGTTTACATAAAAGCCGTTGACCCAATTGTCACACACACAAGGCTTGTCACTTGTGTGTAAACTTTTACTTGTGTAAACTTGTCACACACACAAGGCTTCAGTGCAAGGCTCCCAGGAATTATTAAATTTATTCTTTTATCTTTTCACGAATCAGTGAGCATTAATAAATTATTCCCTGGAGCCTCGCTCCGAAACTATTGTACACAACTAGTGAAGCATATATTGAAAGTTGGCTATTGGAATATTTTCAACTGCATCATGCATGGCTACATTACGTGGGTTTGTGGCTATGTGATGATGTACATGGCTGCATGGATATGTGAGACAATGTACATGTTGTGGCCATAACCCATGGATATGTTCGGTGCTGGGTATTCTGCAGCTGTACCCATAGATTGAATCAAAACATGGCTTACTTGTTTGAATGTAACAAAACACATTGATCTTCTCCACACTTCCCATTGATGTCTAGACAAAAAATTATATATAAATTATAGATACACAAAACTGATACTAATAAATGCCTCTGACCATCCGAGTGAGGTGCGGTATTGCAGACAAATTATGCAAGCTAAATCAATTTATTAGAAAACGACGAACAAAGTAGTGTCAATTTCCTTAATTTGCATAATGTTTCTGCAATCCCGCACCTTGGTGGACCATCCACCACAGGGCACAGGCAGCCCAACCATTGCTTCTTAAATACATTTATATTCGCGCATCTTTTTTATGGGTTTCCTGTGGTAGTGCGTGCAATACATATAATGTTGGGTTCCCTGTGCATAGAAATGTAAGTTGTTGGGATCCCTGTGCACATCCCGCAGGATGCTCCTGCAGCCATGGATCCCAACATCATACATTTCTATGCACAGGAAACCCAACATAATACATATTGCGCACACATGCTCTACCACAGGAAACCCATAAAAAAGATGTGCGAATATAATTGTATTTATCATTTCTATTTATTAGGGACTGTTCATTATATATGGGGAGGGGGGGGGGCTGGTAAATGGGAGGGGGGGGGGGGGGCCTGTGAAGTTTTACTACCCTGTGTAGGGGGGTTCAGATAGGTTTTACTCTAGTGAGTTGGGGGGCAAAAAAGTTTGATAATTTTAAGACACAAAAATGTCACTTCAAAAGTTGGATGGTTTTAATCATTGTAAGTAATAGATACAATATGACCAGCAGAAAAAAAGTTTTTATTTCTTTCGATGGGGGGACCAAAAAAGTTTTCCTTGATACTTGAGGGGGGGGACAAAAAGTTTTGATCAATAAGTTTTTTCCATTTACCATCCCCCCCCCCCCCCCCCCCCCCCCCCCCCATAAATAATGAAGTCCCTTATTGAAGTAGCCTCAGAAGCAATGGTTGGGCTACCTGTGCATTCACCCTCTACCCTTCACATCATCCTAAAATTGATAGGCACATACTGTCATCTTTCAACAAACGATATTGTCTTGCATTCCACACTAACCTGACATATAACCACGCGTAAAGTATCGATCACTGAAAGTTCGTCTTTCATTTTCAACGTCCGCCATTTTGAAATGGCAATGCCCCCCCTAACTTATCAGGTTATAACACTTCAAGTTAGCCAGCCTTTATCTTATAGTTGATTATATAAGATGTAGTCTTACGTTTATGGCTTCAGAGTCGCTTCAGAGTAAATAAATCATCGGGAATATACACACGATAGTAAGCTTATATGACGTGCCAAAATAAAAAGAGTATAATGGGCTACCTGTGGTTAATGCAGGCCTGGTCGCTATAGCTGCAACAAAATGGAGAGAATGGAAGCAAGACTTGGCAGAAGTCGGTCTTCAAATATCCTTGATAGACCGCTTAGTAAGGGCAGAAATGAGGTATTTTAAGTTGTTTCGTGTAGATGAATGATTGCTTGTCATTTATGCGGTGTTTTGGGTTTATTTTCAGATAAATGTCAGTGCATTTGCACTGCTGTTCTCAGAGATGATTCAGTACTGTCAGAACAGAGTCTACACTGTCCCCGAACTACAAACAAAGTATTGAAATAGTAGTCATTGCTTTTGAGATTGTATTAGAGAGTTGCCGTAGCTTTTTTAAATTGTAGTTATCTGGGTTATGTAAAATTCAGCACAGTATTAAAGTTAACAGTGTGGGGGATGGATGGATGGATGAATAAAATGAAAGAAAAACTGTGAGAATAAAATAGGTAAACGAAAGCAAAATGAACAGATAAAATGAAAAGAAGAATGAGGAAAAAGGATGAATGAATAAATGAAAGAAATGACGAGAGAATCAAAATACAGAAATCAGAATAATGAAAGAAACAACAAATAGACAAATGAAAGGGGAAATGAATGAAGGGGAAGAAAAGTAAGGATGGAATGGAAATCAAATCATGAAACATGTTTGTTTATATCCCTTGAAAAGACTTTCAGATCTTGGCCAACATGTAGGAGCCAGAATTCTTGATGTTCTAGTTTTAAGAGAAAAGGGACCAAAACGAGAAGTCAGGGTGTTAAACATCTTACTCTTTATCAAGTCTGTGTTATGGAAGGTAAGTAAACCTATTTATGTTAGAACTACATACTCAGTGACCTTTCAAAGATACACATGTACATGGTGTAACACTGTGTCCACTTTACTCTACTCTAACCCAAGGTTCATTAACCAATGAGATACTGTAACAAGTACATGGTGTAACACTGTGTCCACTTTACTCTACTCTAACCCAAGGTTCATTAACCAATGAGATACTGTAACAAGTACATGGTGTAACACTGTGTCCACTTTACTCTACTCTAACCCAAGGTTCATTAACCAATGAGATACTGTAACAAGTACATGGTGTAACACTGTGTCCACTTTACTCTACTCTAACCCAAGGTTCATTAACCAATGAGATACTGTAACAAGTACATGGTGTAACACTGTGTCCACTTTACTCTACTCTAACCCAAGGTTCATTAACCAATGAGATACTGTAACAAGTACATGGTGTAACACTGTGTCCACTTTACTCTACTCTAACCCAAGGTTCATTAACCAATGAGATACTGTAACAAGTACATGGTGTAACACTGTGTCCACTTTACTGTGCATCTACTCTAACCCAAGGTTCATTAACCAATGAGATACTGTAACAAGTACATGGTGTAACACTGTGTCCACTTTACTCTACTCTAACCCAAGGTTCATTAACCAATGAGATACTGTAACAAGTACATGGTGTAACTCTGTGTCCACTTTACTCTACTCTAACCCAAGGTTCATTAACCAATGAGATACTGTAACAAGTACATGGTGTAACACTGTGTCCACTTTACTCTACTCTAACCCAAGGTTCATTAACCAATGAGATACTGTAACAAGTACATGGTGTAACACTGTGTCCACTTTACTGTGCATCTACTCTAACCCAAGGTTCATTAACCAATGAGATACTGTAACAAGTACATGGTGTAACTCTGTGTCCACTTTACTCTACTCTAACCCAAGGTTCATTAACCAATGAGATACTGTAACAAGTACATGGTGTAACACTGTGTCCACTTTACTCTACTCTAACCCAAGGTTCATTAACCAATGAGATACTGTAACAAGTACATGGTGTAACACTGTGTCCACTTTACTCTACTCTAACCCAAGGTTCATTAACCAATGACTCTGTAACAAGTACATGGTGTAACACTGTGTCCACTTTACTCTATCTAACCAAGGTGATTATGACTGTAACAAGTACATGGTGTAACACTGTGTCCACTTTACTCTACTCTAACCCAAGGTTCATTAACCAATGAGATACTGTAACAAGTACATGGTGTAACACTGTGTCCACTTTACTCTACTCTAACCCAAGGTTCATTAACCAATGAGATACTGTAACAAGTACATGGTGTAACACTGTGTCCACTTTACTCTACTCTAACCCAAGGTTCATTAACCAATGAGATACTGTAACAAGTTGAAATCAATAGAATACAAGTTTCTGATTGCCTATGTTTTAATATTACCAGTATTGACGTGCTGTTAGTTTATAGTATAGTACTTATAAGTTTGTGTTTTGTTGTTGGTTTTCCATTTTTAATCTGACATATCAACAAACTACATTATTGAAGAGTGGCCTGGGTCAGAGTAAACGCACAGTCAGTTTGTGCTACAAACATAGACTCGGTTGTGTCTAATTTTCATGATTTTGTCTCTTGTTTGTAGTCTCTGTTTGGTAAAGAAGCAGACAAACTGGAGCAAGCAAATGACGATGATAAAACATGTATCCTTGACATCATAGCTGAACTTCTTGAAATGATGACAGCACTTGTTTGCAAAACAGACCCTACTTTTTCACAAAACTCTGAAGAGAAGAATTGAAGTTTGATTGAGTCGTTGATTGGGCCACAAGAGAATGAGGCTAGATGAAAAGACAAGCACTTGTTAATTGTCAAACAGATATATTTGTGAATGATAAAATATTATTTTTTTAATTATCATTTTCATTAAAACAGCTTATTCTTTCCTGTAGCTTGATTTTCAGATGGCTCATTTGTCATATGAACAGGAAAGAAGCGAGAGCATATGGCGCACAAACCATTTGAAAATCAGGCTTTCTTCTCTGAGAATTTTTTTTTTTTACCCATCCCTATAATCTACATTCAACTAGAACTGTATTTTAGTTGAATCTTATTTGACGTACTACTGTGGTCATTATTTAGCCATATTCTACCTGCACTATTTCTCTGAACTGTTATAACAGATTATATTATTGAAAGGGAGCCATTGGTAAACAAGTTTATATCTGTTCCAAAAGACAAAGGTACACAGAGGGGTTCGAGCATTCTGATTGGTTGAGTAATGAGTTTGCAAGCATTCTGATTGGTTGAGTAATGAGTTTGCAAGCATTCTGATTGGTTGAGTAATGATTTTGCAAGCATTCTGATTGGTTGAGTAATGATTTTGCATGCTGTGATTGGTTGAATAAGATGTCTTTGATTCCATACCGTAACTCTGTGCTGTTACCTGTAGGTTTCCTATTGATAAACTAGTTGTCTGTCATGATTCTTATTATTGAATTAATCAACAGGGAGTCTAAACTGTGCATCATTCATTGCTGGAATTGTAGAAGCTGTTCTACATGACTGCAACTTTGTAAGTGTTTGCTGCAATGAATATAAACTGTTATTAGTGATCATAATAATTAGATTCTTAGTAGTAGTAACCAGGTATGAACTGTTATTATGCATTTGAAGAACCTAGTATTCTAGTGTTTTTTTTGAAATGAGATAAAATCTCTTGAAATGAGACCATAGAGAGGTATGGCAAAACTTCAGCAAACCAGATAATTCAATGTAGATTAGCAACAAGGTCTTTGCAATTTGTTATACACCTATTCCAAAAATCGTTGTCCCCGCTGAAAGCAACAAGCAAGAAGCCGACGACCACAAAGGGCATTGGGACTTTCTCCTTATTCATTTATTCATCCGTAGACATTTTGACAACATGCATTTTCAAATGGCCGAATAGTTCCAAATGATTGCTATTCAACGCTCGTAGGGATAACTTCTCATTAGTACCACGGATAAATAAACTAATTAGGAGATTCCCAAAGTCCTTTGCGGTCGTCAGCTTCTTGCTTTGTTGCATTTGGCCCGGACAACGATATTTGGAATAGGTGTATTTTGAATCTCAACAGCCTGCAAAGGTAACAGCACATTGGCATAAAGGAACAACACTGATGATCAAGTTTGATGAATCTGTAATCACAAGAGAAAAATCACTAGATACCAGATAAAATACCAGATAAACAGCTGGGGAATGCAGTTGCCCATAGGATTGAACAAAATGTATTTTATGGTGCAGTATTCAATTAGCCATTTCAAAAACGAGTGGAGGACAAGAACGAGCATATCAGAATTAGTAAGTTTACAAAGTTTCAATAGGTTTAGTTAGATATTGAACCAGTAACAGCTTTCCAAACATCGCAAAAATTACAAAGAAATGTATGTTACAGGGGACAAGTGTCCCCAGTAACCATACATTTCTTTGTAATTTTTGCAGTTTTTGAATGTCTGCAGTTCATTTACTACTTGCCCAAATATGATGGGGTTCATTTCTTAATTAGATTAATTCTAAAAACTTGTTCCCAGTCCTTCGCTCATTTTTGAAATGGCTAATTACCTGCATGATTTTATCTTGCAAAACATGGTCATTATTGGCACTGAGCTGGCCAAAGTGCAATCATGACAATGAGGACAAAATATACAAGTCTGAATATCAGCCAAGGTGAGGGGGGAGGGGTTTATTCACAGGTTTTCTCTCTCAGTTTACCACAGGAAGCCCAATTTCCAAATAATCCAAAGAGAGTTGCCGGAGGAGGCTATAAGTTTGGCCAAGAAAATCAAAGTTTTAGTCTATGCAAATCAAGACAATTTTGTATCAGAAATACAAGCTCTTCCACGGCTATGATTTCTATTGTGTTTTCCTCATGAATTATTAATGATATGATAACCATGTGTACAAAATGATGAAATTCTTTAATCATGGTAAAAACTTTTTACAGAATTTATAATCTCACTTTTAATTACCATTCTAGAGTGCAATTTAGAAAAGCTTGAAAACTAAATAACTAATTAGTACTAAATAGCACTAATGAAACAATAGAAAACAATAGAAATAGCACTATTTAAAGTTAGTACTATTTCACGCTTTTCTAAATTGCACTCTAACATGAAATCTCTATTTGACTACACTACTTATAGCAATCCTTGAAATTCAATTACAGTGTATTGCACATTAAAGCCTGGTCCTCACTAGTGACATAAGCACAAACAACATACACTGACTCAGTAATACATTGCTCATTAAGGCACTTTTGTCACACCTATTGCATATATGGTGTCCTGAGTCTGCGTTGCTTGTGTCGCTAGTATGAACCAGGTGTAAAGCCTGTGGTTTTCACCAGTGACATATTGCACTGTGAAAATGGGCCTGATGCAAGCATCTGTTGTAATAATTTATTGCTCTAATATGATTGCATTGTGCCTATTTTCACACAAGTTCTGATGCTTGTATCACTAGTCATGATTATTGTACTGTAAAGATAACTTTATAAACAAGTAATAATTCTGTATGGTAACTGTACAAATTTAACATTAAAACCCATCACACCGTATTCTAATACTCAATAAAACTTTGTATTGTCAACTATTTATACTTTAACGAATTCCTTGTCTAATAATGGTGCTTGATGTCGATGACGAGGGCTTGACTTTCTTTTTGAGAGGATCGGAGGCAAAGCACTTCCATAGCCGTAGTGTTTCATCAGCAGCTGCAGAGACGACTGTCTGACCATCAGGACTCATTGCCATATGCAGTACTCGGCACGAGTGCCCAGTAAGTTCCGTAACCTTAGACATACTGGGGTACTTCCAGACAGTTAATTGATTGTGGGCATATCCATGGCTGGATATTAACTCCTTGTACTCTTTGGACCATATGATTGAACACACCTATTAAAGAAAGAGAGTCAAAATGTAAATTCTCCTGAACATGCTCTTCATTTTCAGAGGAGAATTTAGTTTTTGATTATAAGTCACTTGCAAGAACAACCTAAAGCCGCGGCTACATGAGCGTTTTTTTTGCTTGCGCAGGCGATGCGATTTTTTGAAATCACCAACGCACGGTGGTGGCTACACGAGCGATAAATGCTGGTAACAAATGCTGGTGATAAAGGCCGCCATTTTGAAAAACCAAAGGATCGATTTCAATCTTGCACCTTATTGGCTAGATGAGCTTTAGTTGCGTCGCGAGTGCAAGGAAAAAGTTGCAGAGTGGCTACACGAGCGACAAAACCCACGACTTTGTCATGAAAAGTTCAACTCGTTTAATTCCTCGCAACTTTTTTTGCCGATTTTTTCATCTGTTGCATCTGGGCGATTTTCAAAAAATCGTGTCGCCTGTGCAAGCAAAAAATCGCTCGTGTAGCCGCGGCTTTAGTGATCTCTAATGACAATGTAAATTCTCCTTCATGCACTAGATGATTTCTAGAGGAGAATTTGTATTTTGATCATAAGGACACTTGTACTGTTCTTATTTGGACCCATTTGATTTTTGAGATTATCAGTGTTGAGAAGGTCCAAGAAAGGTCCAAGATGATTACTTACCTGTGACTTGGTGTCAATACTATTTAGACATACACCAGTAGAAGCATTCCAGAATTTGATATTCCTATCAGCTGTTCCACCACCACTAGCTAGAACATTACGCTGGAAAGGACACCAGTCTAAAGCCTGGAATATGGAATATTTGCAAAATGAGTTGACATTTTGTATGATATGAAGCAGTTAGGATGATTTTGTATGAATGAATAACACCTTTATTTTGCTTAAATTCAAGGTAATCCTTTCAGATCAAAATCTGGATCATAAAGGCCCAGACACACGGGACAACTTTTCTTGCAACGTTGCAATCAAGTTCTGCAACTGTTGCACACAACGTTGCATCGTGTGACCCTCCCCCTCCCAAAAAAAACCTTGTTGTGTGCAACGTTGCAAGAAAAGTTGCATTGTGTGCCTGGGCCTTAAGTCAGGGAAAACGCTCGGTTATAAGAGCTATATAGGGTCAAGGTGGTGTTCACGGCATAACAGTTTATTCCAACATGTACCCTTATGTCCAAGATTGTGTTGGGTTTACCTTGACTGCAGCCTGATGGCTAGTCAGTGAAAACAACGGCATCTCATTGGGTTGTGAGGTACTAACGCTAGCATCCCAGATGTTAAGGACATTATCATTCCCACCACTAGCCAGTAGTTTACCATCTGGAGACCATTTAAGCCCACATACTTCTTGATTGTGCTTCTTTAGGGTGGCGACATGGTGGTCGGCAGCTCTTACATCATGGTGGTGGATTTGGCCACTTCGACAGCCACTGGAAACAAGATTACATAGGATATACTGTAGCATGTTGAGGGTATTGGCTTTCACTAGCAAAGCATAAGAATTTGCATGTGCAGTACATGTATATTGTGGAATCAGGCATGACACAAATAACTGTAAACACTAGAAACGGAAAAATGTCGATATTTGTGCTTATACTTGCATTTATGCTTGCATCAGGCCCATTTTCACAGCAAAATAACACTTCTTGTGATTGCACTTATGCTTGCATTCCAGTGAAAACTTTGAGCAACAACATTTTACAGTGCAATACACCAAACTGACCACCTGCATGTATTTGCATTCATTATTTATATGTATGTCTTGATCAATGGGCTTGTGTTACCGTCACATGACATTTCAATTTTTTACCGAAGACAAAATGAAAATTTCAAAAGAAGCAAATAAGATCAAAGTTAAAGGCTTTCAAAGTTTCCCGTCTTGACTAGGATTTGTTTTTTGCTTGAGGGCAAGCTTCCAATATACATTTCCTAAATCTAAATGCATACAAAAAAGGAAAAGTTTCAATGCCTGTAACTATTGCCCTTTATTATTAATTTTATTTATTTACTATTAAAAGTTTATTTTTCAAACTTTCCACTTTAACTAACTTTAGTATGCTCTTTCTAGTTATGGTTTCATGATATTTTACCTTGAGACAATAAAAGAATTCCATGACAATGCGCCTACTCTTGATGAATGACCCACCATATTACGGAATCTCTTCTGTCTTTCGATATCATACAACTGATAGAATAGAAGAACAATAATGAGTCAAGCAGATACTTTCACCATGATACTATAATAATAACCAACTTTAAGTACTGAGGATAAAATGTAATATATATACTCTATATTACAGGGGCGGATCTAGAGATTTTGAAAGGGGGGTGCACCACTAAGGGGCCGGAAGGCCCCTTCTTCTAGGGGGGTGTGGGGGCATGTCCCCCCAGAAAATTTTGAAATCTAGAAGCTCGAAAATGCAATTTCCATCCATTCTGGGCATCAAATGGTGGGGAAACGTGGGTGAATATGTATCGGGCCCAACTCAAAGGGGGGGGGGGCACCGGCCCCCCCCATGCCCCCCCCCTTGGATCCGCCCCTGTATTACATATGAGAGGGCAGTAGCTATGGTGTAGCTGTACTCTGTGCCGTAGGTTTCCCACTCATACGAAAATCACCTTCCTGGTAATAACAATAAATGCAGAGGTGATTCAATGCAATGTTTCACTCTGTGCCACATTCTAGAGTACATTCACTTTCATCCTTACCTGCACTGCCCCTTCACTTGTTCCTATAGCCAAAAAGTTCCCCTCTTTGATCCAAGACACTGAGCTGACATAGACATCTGTTGAATCCATTTGACAAAGCTGTACAATATCACCAGACCCTGCATTCCATAGGTAGACAAATCCTCCTAGTGCTACTGCGAGGTGATTGTTGCAACTCCAATCTAACAAATTCAAATCTGGATAGAAAAGGAAATTATTGTGTTATCATTATGACCATCAAAAACTAGTAGCATATCGTTGCTGGCTATTCCCGGGATTCCTATGAATGGTTCCATTTGTGACTGTGAAATTCAACAACACAGAAACAACACTCAACAAGTCTTTCTCTGAGTTTCAACAATCAATGATGTGAAATCACTTTATAACAGAGAAAGTTATATACGGTATGCACTATTTGTAGAAATATTATCCAAGAGCCAAGCTCTACTAATAGCCCACTCTCCATGCTTTCTCACAAGTCAGACAACAACCAACCCAGGTTTACAGTTTATGACATAAGGACAGACAGACAACTTTATCTAGCTATGGTGGCTACATTCGATGTATTTAGCAACATACACAGATCAGTAATGCATTGTCTTTTCTCACACCTACATTTGTATTACATGTATATATGTAGAACAATGGTGTCCTGATCTGCATATGTTATGTTTGCATGACTAGTGTAAACCAGGCATGGTGCCTCCCCTCTCCACACAATAATGAGGTGGCCAGTGTAGAGAGGTTTGACTGAAAGTTTTGACCAAATTAAAGCAAATATGAACATACAGTAGTCATCCAGCAAGTCAGGAGCGTCAAGGATTCTGTCGGGAACTTGTGAGATGTGCCTTGCATTCTTCCTCTTGGAGGTAGATGCTGTTTTGGATTGACTGTATAGTACACGAAGATCATTCATGTATCCTGAAATATAACAATTACAGTAGTAAGATGAGGTTTTGCATGTAATAAAATGATTGATCTCTTTGATTCTGATCTGTTTCTGTGAAGGAAGAAATGGATTGGAATGAATTTCCTGCTGGACACACATCTGTACCTGATTGAACATTACAAAATCTAAAAGTAAAAAAGCAAATGAACAACGTATTCCAAAACAATCGCGTTATTGACATGGCAAATTAAAGGTGAGCTCACAAAATTGAAGTCGATCAAAAGGATTCTGTCATCGAAAACAATCACCAAGAAGCACGCCACTACTAGCTACAATGTAATGCATAAGTTTATAAACAATAATGCTGCGTCGGCTCACCTTCTTTTGGTGTCGGTGCTTTAGTTTTATAAGCAAGAATTCGAGCATTGGCTTCGTTGCCGTTCAAACTCTCCGCCATGTTCTTCTTGTACTCCTTCTTCGACGGACTCTCGTTCTCTTGTTGTTCGTTCTCCGCTGAAACCATTTTGTAATAGTTCGCTTCAAAGTTCATACTGCTTCTACAAGGTATGAATCTGTCTTCTGATGGAGTTTTGGGTGTTTTGGACGATCTTGGAGTCTTCTTCGGGGTTTTCGAAGGAGTTTTGCTGCTTGTGTTGAGTCCGCGGGAAGAACGAAGCGGAGATTGTGTTCGGTCGGAAGCCGTCTTTCTTTCCCATCTTGGCGCTGGGCCTTTTCTCATGGGTGCATCAAGGCATAACAGATCATCTAATTCCGATTCAAAATTGAATCGAGACATAATTTTGTGTAAATATTTCGCTTTTCTAGAAACTAAATTTCAGCTGTGTTTTTGGCGAGTTTTCACGTCGTTTCATTCAGCATTCGAAAGACGCGCTACAACAGCTGGGATTTTATAACGCGAGTTCTGATTGGCTGATAATTATATCTCGAGTTTTGATTGGTCGACACTTCACAACGGACAGTATTACTGTGGTAACCACAGGCAACCCAAGACAAAATGGTTTATTGCGGAAAAAAACTCAAATAAAAAATTCTCAGATTTTTTTTGCAATCACACAAGTAAAACAGGAGAAAGATTATAAATTAAAGCAATATGGAAGAACAGATTCGAAATTTCAAATATTTTTGTATGTACGGCAGTTGGGTTTCCTGTGCTTCTTGAAATTTTAGAAGCCATATAAAGCGTTCATACACGCGCATACTAGACTACTAGTACCATCTCCGCAATGAAGGACCTCGGAACACTAGGAAGATGTCTTTGCGTTTCCTTATTGTTGGTTCTTCAGCTAAAATGGTCTATGTGTTTTCGATCGTCGGATCCGGAATTCTACAAACTCACTGCTCGGGACGTACAAGGCAATGAAATTAGGATGGACCAATTCAGAGGCAAGGTATAAAACCCGGGTATAAAAACATTCATATCAAATCAGCGTAGCTCAATGCTGCTCCTTATTGGTGCTAAATTACAGAATTCAGAGCGATGTTTAGCATAATTATTTACTTTAGAATTATAGTATAATAGTTATCTCGGTAAAATGATAAAATGATGTGAGACTTTGAAGTGCCATGAGGAATTCGGCCACGTTGCCGACTGCTAAATCTGAACGTAACAGATTTGACGAATGACAGAACCGAGGGTCAAGGTCTCCATCTTGCAGACCTATATTTGATTACAAAATATCTCATGAACGGTTTTTCATCGTTAGATTTGAAGCGATCACGACAACGACCTCGCCACCTGGCATTAATTAATTAGAACTTATTGTCCTTTTTATTAATACGAATTTTTAGGATCAATGTTTTCTCAGGCTAATGAGTCTGTTATTATTATCGTTTGCAGTCTTGATATCAAAGGAATCACTGACATCATCGTTTCCATTTATAGCACGTGTCGTCACGCAACACACGTGAGAGCTCGTTACGTGACGACACTAAAAATGGCTGCAAGGGAGACTAGGTAGAGGGGGACTTTGTATGTCTTGTAAAAAATGGAGCTCCGCACCTGGATTGCTCCCACTTTTGTAACAAAACGAACACTATTTTAAAAGTTATGCTCCAACTCTGACCCTCAATGTTCCCAGAGTCCTTTCGATTTTTAGGACTGTCTGCAAAGGAGGCTACACCAACCACGAGCAAATTGAAAACAGGTTCACACCCAGAACCCATACAAATGTTTAATTTGACAATCACTCTTTTTCTCAGATCGTCCTTGTAGTTAATGTAGCAAGCGAGTGCGGATATACCGATCAACACTACAGGCAGCTAGTAGAACTACACAACAAACTTTCAAGTAAAGATTTCACCATCCTTGCCTTCCCTTGCAACCAGTTCGGTGAACAGGAGCCCAAACGAAACAGCGCTATTCTGCGTTTCGCCAAGAATACCTATGGCGTTACCTTTCCAATGTTTTCCAAGATCAAAGTTTTGGGTGAGTTTATGCACCCTATCTATCAGTTCCTGCTGAGAGAGACTGGGCATAGTCCAACATGGAATTTCAACAAGTATTTGATTGACCGAGAGGGGACTGTGATCAAGTACTGGAACCACAAAGTTCCACCTGTGGACTGTTTAAAGAAAATCCAGAACACCATGACACATGCCATTGACAGATACTTTGATACGTTTAGTGTAGACGAACTTTGAATAGCCTACCACAGGCAACCCAAGCTCTCATATGGTGGTTTTTAATAAATATATTAAAATTGCTTAGAAATCACTGAATAAACAACTTTTAAACTAAAAACCACCATATAAGAGCTTGGGTTGCCTATGGTTTCACACATGCGTCTATGACTTGGCCTGGTTTTCACTGGCGACGTCAGCATAAGCCAGATAGAATTTAAATAAGGGAGGAGGGGTTGGGGAAATTAGGTGGGGCTTTGGGTTTGGGTATCGGAGTAGATTTTAGGTAGATAGGTGTCTTCAATTAGTTTACACTTGTGTAAGCTAGGTAATTTGACATGTTAATAAAGGTTATTATTATTATTATTAGCCTGAGTTTTCACAAGCGAATGCAAGCATAAGAACTTGTTTCACATGAAAATGGACCCCAAAATAACGTAAGCATAGGGAAAGCAAATGAAATGTAAAAGTTTGATCCCTAGCCAGGAGCCCATAAGTAGGAGCCTCCATCTACCGTACTGGGTTTGTGAGACGACCTGTGACCGGATCAGGCTATTTTTAGAACACCTTTTCCCGCGAACTAATCACCAATCAATAGGAATCCCCCATGGGAATTAAACAGAGCTAGCCAATCAGCATCAATGAGGTAGATGGTTTGTGTTTATTTGTGATATATGAACAAAGTGGCGGACGAAGAAATTGGCGAAATTGAAGAAACTGAAAGTGAAGAGAGCGATAGTGATAGTTACAGTGACTCTTTTGCAGAGTTTAGTAATTCCTCGGAAAGTGACCAAGAGTCTTCAAGTTCGTGTTCTGTTTCTCAAGGAACTAAAAAAACATCAAATAGTAAACCTACCAAGCCAAAAGCTAGAAAATCCGTAACAAAGCCGAAATCAAAAATCCCTGGTGTTAAAATTTCGCGGCAAAACTGGTGTTCTAAAAATAGCCTGATCCGGTCACAGGTCGTCTCGCGAATACATCCCAGATGGAGGCTCCTACTTATGGGCTCCTGTCCCTAGCCTATTACTTGTACATGCTTTGTGCTTGTGCTTTTGTCAGGCCCGATTTCACAGTGACATAAGGCCTCTTGTGCTTGTGTCAGGCCCAATTTCACAGTGACATAAAGCCTCTTGTGCTTGTAGTGCTTATGCTTGTGTAAGGCCTGTTTTCACAATGACATAAAGGCCTCTTGTGCTTATGCTTGTGTCAGGCCTGTTTTCACAATGACATAAAGGCCTCTTGTGCTTATGCTTGTGTCCGGCCTGTTTTTCACAATGACATAAAGGCCTCTTGTGCTTATGCTTGTGTCAGGCCTGTTTTCACAATGACATAAAGGCCTCTTATGCTTATGCTTGTGTCAGGCCTGTTTTCACAATGACATAAAGGCCTCTTGTGCTTATGCTTGTGTCAGGCCTGTTTTCACAATGACATAAAGGCCTCTTGTGCTTATGCTTGCTTCACTAGTGAAGACCAGGCTTTACTTGGATGATTGTATTAAGGTGTAGTCTGTCTGTCTGTCCGCTGACAAGCCCCTCGATTCCTCAATCCTTCCCTCAACACAATGTTACTGTAACACGATACGTAAGACATTTGTTATTGATATCTGTTATTTCATTCCTTTCTTCATTGCACAGCAATAATAAATCAGTATATTGTTTCTAACATATTGGAATTAATTCTACTTACATTCCAGAGATTACCATCAATTTGAACGTTTGAATAGATGATGATATTGACTGCTATTCAATTCATTCCCAGAACCCTCTCATTTCACTATGACATGGAGGTCCTGGGAACGAGATTGACAAAGCACTTGGTTGATTGTATTAAGGTGTGTTGACGATATTTGGTTTTAGCCCGCTTGGGTGTCATTTTTACAGTATGGGCCTACCACCCCTCATCACGTTTCTCACTAAAATATGACTAACACTGGGCTCCTGTTAAGTTCCTTGTTGGAGGATCCCCTCCCCTTCAAAAAACTCTCCTTCACCAAATAAGGAATGCAGGCAATCATGAAGGCTAGCGATAGATTTGATAGATTTGTGCAGGCTTCAATACAATAAATACTATAACTAGAGTACTAGAGTAGGCTATAAACTAGAGCAGGCTAGAAACTAGGGCAGGCTATAAACTAGAGCAGGCTATAAACTAGAGCAGGCTAGAAACTAGGGCAGGTTAGAAACTAGGGCAGGCTAGAAACTAGGGCAGGCTAGAAACTAGAGCAGGCTAGAAACTAGAGCAGGCTAGAAACTAGAGCAGGCTAGAAACTAGAGCAGGCTAGAAACTAGGGCAGGCTAGAAACTAGAGCAGGCTATAAACTAGAGCAGGCTAGAAACTAGGGCAGGTTAGAAACTAGGGCAGGCTAGAAACTAGGGCAGGCTAGAAACTAGAGCAGGCTAGAAACTAGAGCAGGCTAGAAACTAGGCCAGGCTAGAAACTAGGGCAGGCTAGAAACTAGAGCAGGCTAGAAACTAGGGCAGGCTAGAAACTAGGGCAGGCTAGAAACTAGAGCAGGCTAGAAACTAGAGCAGGCTAGAAACTAGGGCAGGCTAGAAACTAGGGCAGGCTAGAAACTAGAGCAGGCTAGAAACTAGGGCAGGCTAGAAACTAGGGCAGGCTAGAAACTAGGGCAGGCTAGAAACTAGGGCAGAATTTGCTGGAGTAATACTAAGGACAGGTAGAATTGGGAATTTGTGCAAACTAATAACTATACTAAGTAGCTAAATGTGGAAGGAACGAGAATAGGAAATAAACCAAAGTTCGAGTATATGCATGCTTTCTCATTTTCTCCTATCCCCCTCCTACTCCTCAGCTAGTTTTGAAGGTTTTGTGAGATGAGTCGGAACATTTAAGTCCCACGTGGTCCACCAATGACTATAGCATCTGCTCGTTCAATGATCTACAATAGAAGATCAAACATGTTTTAGGCAGGCAAGAGTGGTCATGCGGTTAGACTGCAAGCCACAAATTGGTGTGCGAGATTAACAGACAGTTGGATGGACAGGCAGACGGAAGGATGGACAGGCAGATAGATGGAAGGATAGGTAGACAAATGGACAGACAGGCCCAGGAATAGATGGATGGATAGGTAGACGAACAGAGACAAAGACAGATGGACGGAAATAGAGACCAACAGAGATATGGACAGATGGACAGATAGACAGATCCATGGATGGATAGACAGATGGACGGATAGACAGATGGACGGATAGATAGATGGAGGGAGAGATAGATGGATGGATAGACGGATGGATGGATGGATGGATAGACGGATGGACGGATGGATAGACAGATGGAGGGATAGATAGATAGATAGATAGCACCAGAACTATGGATAGACAGATGGATGGATGGACGGAAAGACAGATGGACGGATAGACAGATGGAGGGATAGATAGATGGATGGAGAGGTAGACGAACAGACAGATGGACGGATAAGACAGATAGATGGACTGACAGAAAGATGGATAAACAGACAGAGGGACAGACGGTTAGACAGACGGACAGACTTACATACTGATACAGATGGATAGACAGACAAATAGGCTGTAAGACCTACCTCAGTAAAGAGAACATCATCAAAAACAGTGTTCATGAGAAATCGTCGTATGACCAGACGGAATTGATAGACACTCATCAGGTCCACCACCTCACAAAACATGCACAGGTCTTGGAAAATATCAGGAAAGCGACTTTTGAGCCTAAAATATGATAGAATGTGTAGGATTATGAATTTGAAATTCACACTGGAAGGTAAATTGAAGCGGAATATTCCTTCACGTAAAAATTTCGCGAGGGTTTAAGTTCGCGATTTTAAAAAAATATTAAAGCCTCGCGGAAAACGACTTATTCAACAACATAATACTACCATTTGCAACTGAGCAACCGAATAGCGTAAACTTTTTTGTCTGTTTTAGCTACAAGTTTATAACGTCTAGTTAGTCTAGTTGACTGTCATCTTGTTCCTGTTTGCATAGAAATAAGTTTGTTCTTTTTAGAAAAAAATAAATGTTGTTGGCACCGCTTTCGCGAAATTTAATGCTCTTTTTTCATTTTCTCTTATCGAAATTGCGAAAATAATGCCTCGCGAAATGCTGTCTTAACAACATCGCGAAATTAAGTACGCGCGAAATTAAGTACGACTAAGGTAGTTCATTTCGAAATTTTCGACGGTGAAAGTCGGAAATTCCAGACAAACCACAGGCAGCCCAACCATTCCTTTTGAGGCTACTATAAAATAATTCAATAAAATGATATTTGCATCTTTTTTGATGGGTTTCCTGTGGTAGAACGCGCGCGCGCGCAATACATATCATGATGGGTTCCCTGTGTTGAGTAATGTCCTATGTTGGGTTCCCTGTGTACGTCCTGCGGGACGCGCCCGCAGCAATGTGTATATTGAAACAAGGTGTGAAACTGATGGCGTATCATGGACCGATGTGCGGTGCATGCAGCTGGCTGGTACACTTTTCCATGAAACATTCGGATTTTACTTTCCGAAGCTGCCGTGGGGGGTACCTGTGGGGGGTACCCAGGGTAAAGTAGCTGAAGTTTTTCAAAATGGCAGTACGTCGAAGAGAAGTTCATGTTATCAAAAACTGATTTTTTTCGGTTTAAACGTTTGGATTCTTCACAATTCACGTCAACTTTAAGTAACTTTAGAAGAAATTTTAAAGTGGTCTTTTTTCATTTTGAATGGTGGAGAATTTGCTGGTTGATTCATGATTGTTGGACTCAACACACGCCGGAAAGTTTTGTTGAATAGTAAATCTCAACTAAAAGTAGTTTTGTCGAGGTCTTAACGTAGTATTTGCTCTAAATGTTCTCTAATAAAAGGACTTGCCTATACCGAGGGCAGAAGGGCTGCTTGATATTCCTCAGCAAATTATTTTTCATAAATTATGACTGAGCTATTTGCCTTGTGTAGTTGTCAGTGATCGAAATACACTTCAACAAGGAACCTCTCTAAACTGACTGATAGTACTTCATCTATTTAAACATTTTGACCGTATTTCATCTAGAAAGTGTTTGACATAATTTTGTACTTTCTTACAGTTGTTCTTCAAAACACAAGGGAACGCCAACACAGCATATTAAAAACCATCTTAAGCAAAAATATAGCGGACGAACTCGAAGGAGACATGAATGGCAATTTTTAGATAGACGACTTTAATATGAAGGACCCATGAAGCGGCTGCCTAAAATATTAACAGTTCTTCATTATTGTCATTGAAATAGTACAACTCATTTAGCAAACACTAGCTACCAACTGAGTAATTAAATACGGTTTTCCTAAGAATGTAAGTCCCGGGGGGGGGACTCCCTTATAAAAGGGGGTAGGGATGCTCGTCGGAAATTTTGAAAATGACCCCTAAAAGGGACCGGAGTCTTGTCTTGGTGGGCGTGGCAGCGAGTACTGATAGCAAAAATGTGTTGTACAGTACTAAATATTGAGACTATTCAGTATTAATAAAACACATTGCCTCAATTTTAAAGCATTTTAATCGATAAAAATCAAAACACAAAACAAATACTTTATAGAAATCAAAACAGAAAACAAATAAAGTATATAGTAGATGTTTTGACTTATGTTTAGTGACCATATCAATATTGAAACTTGCCAAAAAGAGCATAGTTCAGATTTGACGAGCGCTTGCCGATGTCCTCTCGAAGGTAAAATCCCGAATGTTTCACAGAAAAGTGCACCAGCTGCATGCACCGCACATCGGTCCATGAGACGCAAAATCTCAAAATAATTTTCTCAGCGTAAGGTGAAGTTAGACGACTGAAACTTACAGAGTGTCTAGCGAATACGGTAAAGTTTAGTTATTCGAAGAAAAAATGAATTATCACGTCATATTGACAAAGATTAGGGGCAAAAACGTATTTGTCACGTGACTGAGTTTCATACCTTGTTTCAATATACACATTTGCTGCGGGCGCGTCCCGCAGGAAGTACACAGGGATCCCAACATTATACATTTCTATGCACAAGGAACCCAATATAATATGTATCATGCGCGCGCGCTCTACCACAGGAAACCCATAAAAAGACGCAAATATCATTTTATTGAATTATTTAGTAGCCTCAAAAGGAATGGTTGGGCTGCCTGTGGACAAACTTCAGATCGTACGAACAAACTTCGGGAGTTTCTAACACACTTCGGAATTTCCGGACAAACTTGGGAACTTCCGGATAAATTTCGGAACTTCCGTATAAACTTTGGAGTTTTCAAACAAACTTCGCTGGAACTCGACCGTGCAGTGATTCAACTTTAACAACTTACAATTTGATAAGGAAGTTTGTAAATAAATAACTCAATGGATAATTCACTTACTGTAAAAGGCCTTCCTGGTGGGATTTGGTGCCCACAGCACTGCTTAGCTTAACAACCAGCCTTAAAATCTCTTGACGAATCTGTATACGACCACCTGGCGATGACCCGTCGAGAGAGTTACGACCATCATAGGGACCATCTCGGATAGAGTCCGACATGCTGCTCATTGAACTCGGCGAGACACTACTTTGAGAGTCTTCCGTGGTTTCGCTTCGGTAGGAAATCTTCTCGGGATCAATGAACGAGTCGGCTGATTTCCGTCTCTCGTTCATGGATTTGGTGCGTTTTGAGTACATACAACCAACACATCTTGATGGGTCATGTTCGTCTGAGACATCGTCAAGCTCATCAGTGGTGTTGACGATTCCCACTGTGACGGGATCAGAGATGAAGTTATCTGGCCAGGAACCTTGGAAGACATATGGCTCAACCTAATCAAAATAGTTCAACTCGCTTAGAATTCAGAGAATTCCCGCATCCTCCCTGTGTTGATAGAGTCGCTTTTGCACGAGTGAGAAACCTATGGTACCGTGACACTCAAATGGCTTCCTTTCTGAACCAATCTAAAAGCGTGCAGATGCATCTCATCCAATCAAACTCTGTCACGATACCGTAACTTTCCTATACTCATACAAAAATGATGTGTAATCATGATGATAGTGAGGGCGATGACAATGATGATGGCAGTATTGATTGATGGAGATGACAATGATGATGAAAGTATGATGATGATGGCGGTATTGATTGATGGTGATGATGATGACAATAATGATGAAAGTATGATGATGATGACGGCGGTATTGATTGATGGTGATGACAATGTGATGATGAAAGTATGATGATGATGGCGGTATTGATTGATGGTGATGACAATGTGATGATGAAAGTATGATGATGATGGCGGTATTGATTGATGGTGATGACAATGTGATGATGAAAGTATGATGATGATGGCGGTATTGATTGATGGTGATGACAATGTGATGATGAAAGTATGATGATGATGGCGGCATTGATTGATGGTGATGACAATGATGATGAAAGTATGATGATAATGGTGGTATTGATTGACAGTGATAAACTATCAACAAACCTGGAAAAACATGCTGAGATTGAGAGGTAGACAGAGACCCACGAACTCTGTCCCAGTAGATGATGACAGTGAGCTTGTTAGTTGTCTGTATTCGTAACTGTTGGTTGAACTACTCAAACTCTCTCTGGTATTCGCGTTTTCGGTTGACGCTGGCCTATAATGAACATATACTCGTTTCATTTTGTCTTTTCGGCGGAGTGGCGCGGAAACTGGTAACTAGTGCGGGAAATTATTGGATAGCTTAAGAGGACGTTTCATATTCCACAGTAAACATACAGTAATGACTTACATTGTAAAACTGTCCCGAATTATCTACGAAATATGTTTTGGCGAGTGTACTAACAAAATAAGATACATTTTAGGACATTTCCCAGTAAGCAACTAAAAATATTGATTATGTTTTTTAACGTATTTCTAGCCCGGTGTATTTGTAGTAAAAACTGATGAAATCTTTAGTTTAAAAATAAACCTACACTCACCCTGCAGTAAAGATTGGTCGATTGTAGCTATCAGCGTTGGCTAATGTCTCTCTGCTTAGACTGTGTTGTCTTCTTAGCGTACTCAAAGCCACGTATCCCGAAGCGTCCCGCATTGTAGTGTAAGTCCCTAAATCAGAACTGGACCGCGCGTGTTTATTGGAGTCTCCAGATATCGTAACGTAATCAGTGTTTCCCAGCAGGCTATTCTTATTGATGATCCTTTTACGTTGATTATAATCAGATGCGTAGCCACTGCTAGTGCTGCGTGAACGATTAAATGGTCTCTGTGAAATATCCCCACTCTTTAAGCCCAGTCGGCGCGCCAGTTCGGCTTTCTCGAACGAACTTGCTCGGCTGCGTGGCTTAAAGCTCCCACTCTCCACTTCTGGCTCACTGAGTTGGGAGCCAACAAGTAGTCGATCTCTTCGTAGTTCGCTGACTTGCGCGCTGTCAAAGCTCAACGACCTGTCTTTCTCGATCCCACTACGAAACACTATAGTCTTATCGCTCAAGATCTTCACTTCGGCCAGACTATTAGTACTAGTGTAGTTGCTAAGGAGGTCAATGTCGTCGTCCGTGTTGGACGAGCGTGGAGATGCTGGCAATTCACCTGAAGCGCGCTTCGACGTCGTGATCTTGCTAAACTCGGTGCTGCCATGAAAGCTCGAGCTGCGGTTCTCTGCGATAAGAGCAAGCGTTGGTGACTTGGTACGCTTCTTCTCTGTCATACTTATACTTCTCTGCCTCAATAGCATAGGGTGTCGGTTTTGATCTGGTTTGAGTTTGTCGCTGTCTTCAGGATATTGTTCTGTACTTCGCACTTGAAGTCGCCGTGGAGGGGGGTTGATAGCACTGGGGCTTATCCTGTTATCTACCGGGGAAATACGGTAGCTATGGGGTTCATCAAGGTCTATACTGCTATCAAAGCTTGACTCTCTATCGCGGTATCCCACGCTACCCTCGCTGATGCTACTGACATTACTGTCTGTTCGTACATGGCTTACAGGGACCATCAGCTCAGAGCCTGTACTATCGTACCTGCTTCGAGCGTCGGAGCTCTGTGAATGCTCTCTTGATTTCATGTTAAGTGGCTCGTCCCTGGGGGAGCTTTCGTTCGAGCTTGTCTGTAGATTAAAATGAATGTGATCGAATGTGAACAATGGATTCGAGGTCATCATCATTATACATATTGACTATCAGTTGTAGTTGGTCATTCACTAGTTTTGTAGTAGTACAACCCAGCTGGTGTAGTAATATTTATAACACATCATCACCATCATCACCACCACCACTATCACCACTATCATCAATACTCACCAATGACTGTCTCTGAACCATCTCTAACCCAGAGTCTTGACGAGACACAGGGGAACCTCTAGGTTTATAGTCCACACTAGCCTGCAAATGTTCCACGTTAGAGTAGGTCCTTCGTTTCGACTCTATATCCTTAACATCGTTCAAGGCACTCGTACTAGAGCTAAAATTCCCCTCGCTGAGGTTCCTTCGGTGCTTAGAGTCCTTGCCTTTGCTGAGTCCAGAGTCTTGATACAGTTTGGCCATTATGCCACCAGGTACAAACTCCTCTTGGTTTAACAACGATTTCTGTGGGGCTTTCTCGTTGCCTAGATACACACCGCTTGCATCATCGTACAGACCAGTCTCACGCTTCGCAATCTTTTGGCGCCGTTCAGCCTCCTCGTACCACCTCGCGAGAATCCCTCCCTCTGGGCGCTCTTCGTGCGTGGGCTTTTTGCTTGAAGTGTCTTCACCTATGTAGATGCCACTAAGCTCATCGTAGGACGAGTCAGTTGCCTTCTTCGGTTCGTCACCATGGTAAATTCCGTTGTCGTTGCTTTCGGAAATTTTACCAAGGTTGAAGGCAGTGTAGGTCGGAGAGGATGCTACAGGACTTGCGAACATTAAAGCGGGGATGATTTGATCCTGAGATTCAACGACCGGCCATTCTTCCGTTCCTATATGACGTATGCTTATCCATTGAAGGTCGTTAAGAATCTCTGTGCCTTGGCGTGTCTTTGCGATGAGACCAAGGACGTAGTAACAGGTGCTAGAGATAACAGAAACTAGTGTCATTTTACCAGCTCCTCGTAATCATCATCAACAATAAGTTATCACTTCATGCTCATGATCACCAATGATTGTCATCATCATCATCACCACCATTTTTATCACCATCTAGAAACCTACTTCCTCCTCTATTTTTATTATCACCACCATCATAAGTCATCATCGTCATCATCATCATCATCACCACCATTTTTATCACCATCTAATCTATAAACCTACTTCCTCCTCTAGTTTTATTATCCACCATCATAAGTCATCATCGTCATCATCATCATCATCACCACCATTTTTATCACCATCTAATCTATAAACCTACTTCCTCCTCTATTTTTATTATCACCACCATCATAAGTCATCATCGTCATCATCATCATCATCACCACCATTTTTATCACCATCTAATCTATAAACCTACTTCCTCCTCTATTTTTATTATCACCGCCATCATAAGTCATCATCGTCGTCATCATCATCATCACCACCATTTTTATCACCATCTAATCTATAAACCTACTTCCTCCTCTATTTTTATTATCACCACCATCATAAGTCATCATCGTCATCATCATCATCATCACCACCATTTTTATCACCATCTAATCTATAAACCTACTTCCTCCTCTATTTTTATTATCACCGCCCATCATAAGTCATCATCGTCGTCGTCATCATCATCACACCACCATTTTTATCACCATCTAATCTATAAACCTACTTCCTCCTCTATTTTTATTATCACCACCATCATAAGTCATCATCGTCATCATCATCACCACCATTTTTATCACCATCTAATCTATAAACCGACTTCCTCCTCTAGTTTTATTATCACCACCATCATATGTCATCATCGTCATCATCATCATCATCACCACCATTTTTATCACCATCTAATCTATAAACCTACTTCCTCCTCTATTTTTATTATCACCACCATCATAAGTCATCATCGTCATCATCATCATCATCACCACCATTTTTATCACCATCTAATCTATAAACCTACTTCCTCCTCTAGTTTTATTATCACCGCCATCATAAGTCATCATCGTCGTCATCATCATCATCACCACCATTTTTATCACCATCTAATCTATAAACCTACTTCCTCCTCTAGTTTTATTATCACCACCATCATAAGTCATCATCGTCGTCATCATCATCATCACCACCATTTTTATCACCATCTAATCTATAAACCTACTTCCTCTCTATTTTTATTATCACCACCATCATAAGTCATCATCGTCATCATCATCATCATCACCACCATTTTTATCATCATCTAATCTATAAACCTACTTCCTCCTCTATTTTTATTATCACCACCATCATAAAGTCATCATCGTCATCATCATCATCATCACCACCATTTTTATCACCATCTAATCTATAAACCTACTTCCTCCTCTATTTTTTTATTATCACCACCATCATAAGTCATCATCGTCGTCATCATCATCATCACCACCATTTTTATCACCATCTAATCTATAAACCTACTTCCTCCTCTATTTTTATTATCACCACCATCATAAGTCATCATCGTCATCATCATCATCATCACCACCATTTTTATCACCATCTAATCTATAAACCTACTTCCTCCTCTATTTTTATTATCACCACCATCATAAGTCATCATCGTCATCATCATCATCATCACCACCATTTTTATCACCATCTAATCTATAAACCTACTTCCTCCTCTAGTTTTATTATCACCGCCATCATAAGTCATCATCGTCGTCATGATCATCATCACCACCATTTTTATCACCATCTAATCTATAAACCTACTTCCTCTATTTTTATTATCACCACCATCATAAGTCATCATCGTCGTCATCATCATCATCACCACCATTTTTATCACCATCTAATCTATAAACCTACTTCCTCTATTTTTATTATCACCACCATCATAAGTCATCATCGTCATCATCATCATCATCACCACCATTTTTATCACCATCTAATCTATAAACCTACTTCCTCCTCTAGTTTTATTATCACCACCATCATAAGTCATCATCGTCATCATCATCATCATCACCACCATTTTTATCACCATCTAATCTATAAACCTACTTCCTCCTCTATTTTTATTATCACCGCCATCATAAGTCATCATCGTCGTCATCATCATCATCACCACCATTTTTATCACCATCTAATCTATAAACCTACTTCCTCCTCTATTTTTATTATCACCACCATCATAAGTCATCATCAACAGCACTACTATCAGCAAAATCATCGCCATCATAATAATTTTAGTCATCACTACCATCACTAACAATATTATTATCACCACCATCATAATAACTCATCATCACCATCAACAAGAACAACTGCATATTTCTTTCGACAATTCCATATTTATCATTATCAGTAGTGGCAAGAGAACATGAAGGTTATGGTAGTGGTAAACATGACTTACCCCCTCATTGCAAAGTTCTCGCTCTCCTCGGCCATTCCTACAATATCTGGTATTATATCTTCTTCCATTAGCAGAGTGATTCCCCAGTTCGACGATCCACAGTGACCCTGTGAACACAATTACTGCTCTGTCAACAAGTTATAATAACAACTATGATAGCAGCAACAAATTCACAAATTTACAATGAATTTCCAAGGTTTGATGAACGCGCGCGCGTTGAAATTTCAAACAATTTTCAAGGTTTTGGGCATTTCCAAAGAATTTTCAAGGTTTTGGGCATTTCCAAAGAATTTTCAAGGTTTTGGGCATTTCCAAAGAATTTTCAAGGTTTTGGGCATTTCCAAAGAATTGTCAAGGTTTTGGGCATTTCCAAAGAATTTTCAAGGTTTTGGACATTTCCAAAGAATTTTCAAGGTTTTTTCCAATGGACATTTCCAATGAATTTCCAAGGTTTTGGGCATTTCCAAAGAATTTTCAAGGTTTTGGACATTTCCAAAGAATTTCCAAGGTTTTGGGCATTTCCAAAGAATTTTCAAGGTTTTGGGCATTTCCAAAGAATTTCCAAGGTTTTGGGCATTTCCAATGAATTTTCAAGGTTTTGGGCATTTCCAATGAATTTTCAAGGTTTTGGACATTTCCAATGAATTTTCAAGGTTTTGGGCATTTCCAATGAATTTTCAAGGTTTTGGACATTTCCAATGAATTTTCAAGGTTTTGGACATTTCCAATGAATTTTCAAGGTTTTGGACATTTCCAATGAATTTTCAAGGTTTTGGACATTTCCAATGAATTTTCAAGGTTTTGACATTTCCAATGAATTTTCAAGGTTTTGGACATTTCCAATGAATTTTCAAGGTTTTGGACATTTTCAATGAATTTCTTGGGTTTGGAAATTCGATGGAAATTCAATTTTATCCTACAGTGAACGATAACACCACCACCATCATCAACATCAAGAAAACATGACATATATTAGGTTATGGTTCTTAGGTTATGGTCTCTTGTTAACATTTTCGATAATATTACCACCACCACCATACATACATATAATAACTAACAACAACAAAACACAGCCATTTGCTTGGTGTTTCTTACCAGAGCCCATAACGCAGCCTTGATTTCTTGAACATTCTCACGTGAATCAGGTTCAAGTGTACGAATAGTACAGACACAGTTCTCTACTTCTTTCTAGAATCAGAAACAATAGACTCTACAACACTATAACATAGCAATACAATCGTGGTTACACCTCAATGAGACAACTGGAACAATGACATTTTAAAAAGAGAACCAACTAGTGTATTTCAACATCTCCCCTCCCCTCCCCTCCTCCCCCTCATACACAATGTCAGTGATCAAAAAGAAAGAACGCATACACAATGTCAGTGATCAAAAAGAAAGAACGTTCCTACTTACTGTTTTCTGTAGAAGTTTAAATCCATGTTTCTTCTGGACAAGTTCTCCATAAAGATGAGGTGGAAGGTATGCATCGCTGATCACTTGTCTGCATGAAACAAAGTTCTCTATCAACTACTGCAAGCAGGCAGGTGGGCCGGCCGGGCGGCCGGGGGGGGTGGGCGGGCGGCGGCGGGCGGGTGGGCGGGCAGGCAGGCAGGCAGAGACCAGACAGATAAGAGAGACAGACAAACAGACAAAATAGACAGAAAAGCAGACAGGATAGTCAGACAGACAGGACAGACAGACAAGCAGATATAGGCAAGACATACATACTTATAAGACAGACAGACTGACTTATAAGACAGACAGTCAGACAAAACAGACAGACAAACAAGCAGACAGACAGACAGGACAGACAAGACAGGCAAGCAGATATAGGCAAGAAATACAAAATAGATAGATTTATAAAACAGACAGACAGACTTATAAGACAGACAGACAGTCAGTCAGACTTATAAGACAAACAGGCAGACATACAGCTTTATAGTGTACAGCAGTCTTGGACAAGCCAAGTGTTTGTGTCACCTTTTATTTGATCGTCGTACATAACTTTCATCATCAGTTGGTTTGGTGTAGGTTGTTAATGACTCTGCTAACATGTTGTCTATCCAGCGTACATAATCTAATTTATAATGCTATGTAGAGAAATAGAACTCGGTTAAACTTGTTTAACAGGTTAGAGGAGTCTGCAATATGTTTTCTTCTTGAGTACCATGATCAGAATGTGCATGGTTTACTGAACAAATGCTTATCATCATCATCATCATCACCACCACGACCACCATCATCATCATCACAACCATCATCATTATCATCATCATCACCACCATCATAATCACCACCATCATCATCACCACCACCACCACCATCATCATCATAATAATTGAATCACCAGTTAATTCTCACTTACCTCTTGCCACTGATGTAGCAATACTTCCAGGTAACCTAGCGATGCCAGGTAACTAAAACCTCTTTCTACTGATACAAACCTGATGATAGAAATGGACAAGTATGAAAGCTAAACATAATTAGTCGTATTATACACTGCACTGCACTGCACTACATGTACACTACACTACACTACACTACATGTACACTACACTACACACTACACACACTACATGTACACTACACTACACTACACTACACTACACTACACGTACACTACACTACACTACACTGCACTGCACTGCACTACACTACACTACACGTACACTACACTACATGTACACTACACTACACTACACTACACTACACTACACACTGTACACACTACACTGTACACTGCACTGCACTGCACTACTACACTACACTACACTACACTACATTACACTACACTACACTACATGTACACTACACTACACTACACTACACTACACTACACTACACTACTACATGTACACTACACTACACTACACTGCACTGCACTACACTACACTACACTACACTACACTACACTACACTACACTACACTACACTACACTACACTACACTACACTGTACACACTACACTACACTACACTACACTACACTACACTACACTGTACTACACTACACTACACTACATGTACACTACACACTACACTACACTACACTACACTACACTACACTACACTACTACTACACTACACTACACTACATACACTACACTGCACTACACTACACTACACTACACTACACTACATGTACACTACACTACACTACACTACTACACTACACTACACTACACTACACTGCACTACACTACACTACATGTACACTACACTACACTACACTACACTACACACTACACTACACTACACTGCACTGCACTGCACTGCACTACATGTACACTACACTACACTACACACTACACTACACTACACTACACTACACTACATGTACACTGCACTACACTGCACTACATGTACACTACACTACACTACACTACACTACACTACACTACACTACACTACACTACACTACATGTACACTACACTACACTACACTACACTACACTACACTGCACTACACTGCACTGCACTGCACTGCACTACACACTACACTACACTACACTACACTACACACTACACTACACTACACTACACTACACTACACTACACTACACTACATGTACACTACACTACACTACACTACACTACACACTACACACTACACTGCACTACACTACACTACACTACACTACACTACACTACACTACACTACACTACACTACACTACACTACACTACACTACACTACACTACACTACACTACACTACACTGCACTACACTACACTACACTACTACACTACACTACACTACACTACACTACATGTACACTACACTACACTACACTACACTACACTACACTACACTACACTACACTACACTACACTACACTGTACACTACACTACACTACACTACACTACACTACACTACACTACACTACACTACACTACACTACACTACATACACTACACTACACTACACACTGCACTACACTACACACTACACTACACTACACTACACTACACTACACACTACACTACACACTACACTACACTACACTACACACTACACTACACTACTACACTACTACACTACACTGTACACTACACTACACTACACTACACTACACTACACTACACTACACTACACTACACTACTACACTACACTACACTACACTGCACTACACTACACTACACTACACTACACTACACACTACTACACTACACTACACTGCACTGCACTACACTACACTACACTGCACTACACTACACTACACTACATGTACACTACACTACACTACTACACTACACTACACTACACTACACTACACTGTACACTACACTACACTACACTACTACACTACACTACACTACACTACACTACACTACACTACACTACACTACACTACACTACACTACACTACACTACACTACACTACACTACACTACACTACACTACACTACACTACTACACTACACTACACTGCACTGCACTACACTACACTACACTACACTACACTACACTACACTACACTACACTACACTGCTACACTACACTGTACACTACACTACACTACACTACACTACTACACTACACTACACTACACTACACTACACTACACTACACTACTACATACACTACACTACACACTACACTACACTACACTACACTACACACTACACTACACTACACTACACTACACTACACTACACTACACTACACTACACACTGTACTACTACACTACACTACACTACACTACACTACACTACACTACACTACACTACACTGCACTACACTACACTACACTACACTACACTACACTACTACACTACACTACACACTACACTACACTACACTACACTACACTACACTACACTACACTACACTACACTACACTACACTACACTACACTACACTACACTACACTACACTACACTACACTACACTACACTACACTACACTACACTACACTACACTACACTACACTACACTACACACTACACTACACTACACTACACTACACTACACTACACTACACTACACTACACTACACTACACTACACTACACTACACTACACTACACTACACTACACTACACTGCACTACACTACACTACACTACACTACACTACACTACACTACACTACACTACACTACACTACACTACACTACACTACACTACACACTACACTACACTACACTACACTACACTACACTACACTACACTACTACACTACACTACACTACACTACACTACACTACACTACACTACACTACACTACACTACACTACACTACACTACACTACACACTACACTACACTACACACTACACTACACTACACACTACACTACACTACACTACACTACACTACACTACACTACACTACACTACACTACACTACACTACTACACTACACTACACTACACTACACTACACTACACTACACTACACTACACTACACTACACTACACTACACTACACTACACACTACACTACATGTACACTACACTACACTACACTACACTACACTGTACATGTACACTACACTACACTACACTACACTACACTACACTACACTACACTACACTACACTACACTACACTACACTACACTACACTACACTACACTACACTGCACTACTGCACTGCACTGTACACTGTACACTACACTACACTACTACACTACACTACACTACACTACACTACACACTACACTACACTACACTACACTACACTACACTACACTACACTACACTACACTACACTACACTACACTACACTACACTACACTACACTACACTACACTACACTACACACTACACTACACTACACTACACTACACTACACTACACTACACTACACTACACTACACACTACACTACACTACACTACACTACACTACACTACACTACACTACACTACTACACTACACTACACTACACTACACTACACTACACTACACTACACTACACTACACTACACTACACTACACTACACTACACTACACTGCACTACACTACACTACACTACACTACACTACACTACACTACACTACACTACACTACACTACACTACACTACACTACACTACACTACACTACACTACACTACACTACACTACACTACACTACACTACACTACACTACACTACACTACACTACACTACACTACACTACACTACACTACATGTACACTACACTACTACACTACACTACACTACACTACACTACACTACACTACACTACACTGCACTACACTACACTACACTACACTACACTACACTACACTACACACTACACTACACTACACTACACTACACTACACTACACTACACTACACTACACTACACTACACTACACTACACTACACTACACTACACTACACTACACTACACTACACACTACACTACACTACACTACACTACACACTACACTACACACTACACTACACTACACTGCACTACACTACACACACTACACTACACTACACTACACTACATGTACACTACACTACACTACTACACTACACTACACTACACTACACTACACTACACTGCACTACACTACACTACATGTACACTACACTACACTACATGTACACTACACTACACTGCACTACACTACACTACACTACACTGCACTACACTACACTACAGTACACTGCACTGCACTGCACTGCACTGCACTGCACTGCACCCCCCGTTATGGGGGAACTGAAGGGCAGCAAATCCTTATCTACCAGAAACAAGCATATGAGTGGGAGTACCGAGTCATGAGACGAATTCCTTTGTCACCAAGGTGTAGCAACACTGGTCGTAGCTGTACAAGATACTGAAGATTGGCCTACAAATACAACACAATACTAAATGTTGGCGTAATATTATAAGATTAGGAAGAATTTCAACTCTTGAAAGATATCTCATTTGGGCCAATTGTAAAGCTTAGTAATAGTCTTGCCAGCCTTCCTTCACCTGAGGGCTTATTCATTAACCACATTTCCATGAGAGATAATCAAACACCTCTCTTAGGCCTAATCACATTATTACTATCCATCAGCCTATCTAATAATAATAATAATAAAAATAATAAAGGTTTAATGCAATGTATCCACAAAATTAATAGGTTCGACTGAATTAAGTTCATGGTTCGGTTCGACGTTTGCCATAGGCCTAAGATGGACACCTCTCTAAGACAGACACCTCTCTAAGACGGACACCTCTCTAAGACAGATACCTCTCTAAGCCAGACATCTCTCTAAGAAGGACACCTCTCTAAGATTGACACCTCTCTAGATAGACATGTAGTATACATGTATGTTGGTCCTCATGAGGATGTTCAGTTTACAGTTTACAGTGTGACTACACCAACCAAGGCCACCCAAACAAATTTTCATACAAATTATCCAATCACAATTGAGTATTTAAACAATAGAATCTGCACAAATTTTCACATTTTCTCTTTAAAAGCATATATTTTACTTTATATGTGTATGTATATGATCAAGAATGAACAAGAAACAGTTTAAATTGTAGAATTCGACATCATTCTGAAAATTTGATTCAAAATTTGTTTGGGTGGCCTTGGTTGGTGTAGTTGCACTTTAAGCGAATTACCTCATCCTCACATGCTTCATCCAAGACATCAGCAGCCTCAGTAGCAACACGTGGATTGGTGTCATACAACTGTATAATCATAATAAAACAGACTTAGAGCCACTTGTAATACAGGCAGCCTCAGTAGCAACATGTGGATTGGTGTCATACAACTGTATAATCATAATAAAACAGACTTAGAGCCACTTGTAATACAGGCAGCCTCAGTAGCAACATGTGGATTGGTGTCATACAACTGTATAATCATAATAAAACAGACTTAGAGCCACTTGTAATACAGGCAGCCTCAGTAGCAACATATGGATTGGTGTCATACAACTGTATAATCATAATAAAACAGACTTAGAGCCACTTGTAATACAGGCAGCCTCAGTAGCAACATGTGGATTGGTGTCATACAACTGTATAATCATAATAAAACAGACTTAGAGCCACTTGTAATACAGGCAGCCTCAGTAGCAACATGTGGATTGGTGTCATACAACTGTATAATCATAATAAAACAGACTTAGAGCCACTTGTAATACAGGCAGCCTCAGTAGCAACACGTGGATTGGTGTCATACAACTGTATAATCATAATAAAACAGACTTAGAGCCACTTGTAATACAGGCAGCCTCAGTAGCAACATGTGGATTGGTGTCATACAACTGTATAATCATAATAAAACAGACTTAGAGCCACTTGTAATACAGGCAGCCTCAGTAGCAACATGTGGATTGGTGTCATACAACTGTATAATCATAATAAAACAGACTTAGAGCCACTTGTAATACAGGCAGCCTCAGTAGCAACATGTGGATTGGTGTCATACAACTGTATAATCATAATAAAACAGACTTAGAGCCACTTGTAATACAGGCAGCCTCAGTAGCAACATGTGGATTGGTGTCATACAACTGTATAATCATAATAAAACAGACTTAGAGCCACTTGTAATACAGGCAGCCTCAGTAGCAACATATGGATTGGTGTCATACAACTGTATAATCATAATAAAACAGACTTAGAGCCACTTGTAATACAGGCAGCCTCAGTAGCAACACGTGGATTGGTGTCATACAACTGTATAATCATAATAAAACAGACTTAGAGCCACTTGTAATACAGGCAGCCTCAGTAGCAACACGTGGATTGGTGTCATACAACTGTATAATCATAATAAAACAGACTTAGAGCCACTTGTAATACAGGCAGCCTCAGTAGCAACACGTGGATTGGTGTCATACAACTGTATAATCATAATAAAACAGACTTAGAGCCACTTGTAATACAGGCAGCCTCAGTAGCAACATGTGGATTGGTGTCATACAACTGTATAATCATAATAAAACAGACTTAGAGCCACTTGTAATACAGGCAGCCTCAGTAGCAACATGTGGATTGGTGTCATACAACTGTATAATCATAATAAAACAGACTTAGAGCCACTTGTAATACAGGCAGCCTCAGTAGCAACATATGGATTGGTGTCATACAACTGTATAATCATAATAAAACAGACTTAGAGCCACTTGTAATACAGGCAGCCTCAGTAGCAACATATGGATTGGTGTCATACAACTGTATAATCATAATAAAACAGACTTAGAGCCACTTGTAATACAGGCAGCCTCAGTAGCAACATGTGGATTGGTGTCATACAACTGTATAATCATAATAAAACAGACTTAGAGCCACTTGTAATACAGGCAGCCTCAGTAGCAACATGTGGATTGGTGTCATACAACTGTATAATCATAATAAAACAGACTTAGAGCCACTTGTAATACAGGCAGCCCAAATATTTCTTCCAACGTGTGTTTATGGGGTTGGGAGGTACCACAAGGAGATGCAATACAATATTCAGTGCATTCTACCACAGGAAGCCCAAAAAGACAAAGTTGGGCTACCTGTGCTCATGAGAGAGGCATTTAGTGGCGGCTTTCACTCACTTACCTGGTTAACGAGAAATTCCATGCCCCAGTTGTTGAAAAACGCAATTTTGGAGCGCAGAAGGACACGCATGTGCATTGTGGCATACAATCTGCAAGACTGGACAAGACAAATCTCCACATCAACACACTGAATTAACATGCCTCTTCACTCTGGTCTTCTATTGGTCTTCCTGTTGTGGAAAATTACCGGGAGAGACTGGGAACAGTCTCAAAAAGGAAAGGAACCCCATAAGAGGTTGTATAAATTTTAAAATAGATTGTACCGGGTCTGTTGAGGAGGTAAGGATCTTGGATAGAATGATACGAGGAATTCCATTTTCCCTGTAGTCAAGACTTGCGATGATCAGTTTCAACAGGCTTTCATGGGTGGACGAACAGAGATCAAAAAGACTGGAATGGAAGGAAAATGGGAATAAATGGAAAGTGTCTTTTTGGGTTGCCTGTGATGTATGGAAAGAGAGAGAGAGAGAGAACTAGTCCCCATTCCCTTCTTGGTCTTTCCATAGTCACAGGATCCACAGGAAGCCCATGTTATAAACATGAGTCATAAATGAGACTAATAGTTATACTAGTAATCATGCATAGATAGGCCTTACTATTGGTATATTCCAGTTTTATCAAGTAGTTTAGAGCCAGCCTTTGTACTTGACAGTTTCCCAATGAACAAGAAATAATCTCTGCTCAAGTTGTTATGAACGTTGTTATTGCTGAGAACTCCACTACTGGCCATTTTAGTAGACAGGACCTGTAGAATAATATTAATAATAATAATATAAAGATAGAATAGAATAGAACAGTTCTAACAGAATAGAATAGAATGGAATGGAATACAATAGAATACAATACAATGGAATGGAATAGAATGGAATACAATACAATACAATTGAATACAATACAATGCAATACAATGGAATGGAATAGAATGGAATACAATAGAATACAATAGAATGGAATACAATAGAATGGAATACAATAGAATACAATAGAATAGAATAAAATGGAATAGAATACAATAGAAAAATACAATACAATACAATAGAATGGAATAGAATGGAATACAATAGAATACAATACAATAGAATGGAATAGAATGGAATACAATACAATACAATTCAATGGAATAGAATAGAATAAAATGGAATAGAATGGAATGGAATAGAATAGAAAAATAGAATAGAATACAATACAATACAATGGAATGGAATAGAATGGTCAATGGTCAATGGTCTTGATAAATGTAAATGTCTTGGTCAATGGTCTTGATAAATGTAAATGTCTTGGTCACTGGTCTTGATAAATGTAAATGTCTTGGTCAATGGTCTTGATAAATGTAAATGTCTTGGTCAATGGTCTTGATAAATGTAAATGTCTTGGTCAATGGTCTTGATAAATGTAAATGTAAAATAATCTAAAGACAGTGGTACAAATTAAGCTGTTGTTATTGTTGTTGTTAATTTGAATGTGTGTGTTTTACCTCTTGCAGGCATACAGCAATCTCTTGAACAAGTTCTTGCAAAACATTTGAGCCAATATTCTTTGAAAGGCAAAGATGGCATTACATCAACTAGATGTTTGAAATTGTACTTCTACTTTATGTACAAGATTAGACACTAATCAAACAAACAAACAAACAAACAAACAAACAAACAAACAAACAAACAAACAAACAAACAAACAAACAAACAAACAAACAAACAAACAAACAAACAAACAAAACAAACAAACAAAACAAACAAACAAACAAACAAACAAAACAAAGAAGGCAAGCACATCAAGCAAGCAAGCAAGCAAGCAAGCAGGTAATTATAAGCAAGCAAGCAAGCAAGCAAACAGGCAAGCAGGCAAGCAGGCAAACAGGCAAGCAAGCAAGCAGGCAAGCAGCAAGCAAGCAAGCAAGCAAGCAAGCAAGCAAGCAAGCAAGCAAGCAAGCAAGCAAGCAAGCAGCAAGCAGGCAAGCAGGCAAGCAAGCAAGCAGCAAGCAAGCAAGCAAGCAAGCAAGCAAGCAAGCAAGCAAGCAGGCAAGCAAGCAAGCAGGCAAGCAGCAAGCAGCAAGCAAGCAAGCAAGCAAGCAAGCAAGCAAGCAAGCAAGCAAGCAAGCAAGCAAGCAAGCAAGCAAGCAAGCAAGCAAGCAAGCAAGCAAGCAAGCAAGCAAGCAAGCAAGCAAGCAAGCAAGCAAGCAAGCAAGCAAGCAAGCAGGCAAGCAGGCAAGCAGGCAAGCAGGCAAGCAGGCAAGCAGGCAAGCAGGCAAGCAGGCAAGCAGGCAAGCAGGCAAGCAGGCAAGCAGGCAAGCAAGCAAGCAAGCAAGCAAGCAAGCAAGCAAGCAAGCAAGCAAGCAAGCAAGCAAGCAAGCAAGCAAGCAAGCAAGCAAGCAAGCAAGCAAGCAAGCAAGCAAGCAAGCAAGCAAGCAAGCAAGCAAGCAAGCAAGCAAGCAAACAAACAAACAAACAAACAAACAAACAAAAAAGCAAGCAAACATGGAAGCCCTTTGTCATGAGAATATATATAAGGTACATATACACATGGCATTAGAAATGGAGACAATTCCTACCGTTGCATCTTCTGGATCAAGTAGAAAGTCAATCAGTAAAAGACCAACACGTGAAAAAATTTTTGATCGTGAATCTGTTAACTTCACTGCACTAAACTTCTGTCCAGATGGTTTGTAGAAGTTTAGAAGGTTACGAATGAACCTAACATGTAAACACAACAAATATAATGTAGTAGTAGTAGTAGTAGTAGTTTATTTATATAATGTATTTTATTTCTTCGCGAACAACCCTAAATTATACATTGATGGCTAAAAATATTCTAACGTTCCATCGTGAAGTGATTACCTTACCTTTGATTATTAATCTCTTCTATCTTTTTCAGTGATATGAAAGGAGACTAAAAAATATAAAGTACATTTGTAGTAGAGTAGATAGTTTACTTAATCATTCAAAAATAGCTGATTCCATCACAGGCAACCCACCGTAACTATAAATGCCTTTGTATCAACAAAATGTACATACATCTTCAATGTTCCTTTTTATGGGATGAGCTTCTTGTGGCAAAACTACACATCCCTATGTTTGTGCACTGTGACAATACACTAGTGTACATACCCAGACATTTCCACAAGGAGTCCAGAAGAGTCCCCACAAGGGCGAGCTGGTGATCCACAGGGAACCCAATATTATGGTGAAATAGTTAAGCTGTCTACAGGATTTCAGCTCTGAGATCCCATTTCTCCCATTTCTCTTTCTAACCCTGTTTACTTTGCTACATAAACCTTACCTGTAGTGTTGCTTCAATCAGATCCCATTTCTCCCATTTCTCTTTCTAACCCTGTTTACTTTGCTACATAAACCTTACCTGTAGTGTTGCTTCAATCAGATCCCATTTCTCCCCATTTCTCTTTCTAACCCTGTTTACTTTGCTACATAAACCTTACCTGTAGTGTTGCTTCAATCAGATCCCATTTCTCCCATTTCTCTTTCTAACCCTGTTTACTTTGCTACATAAACCTTACCTGTAGTGTTGCTTCAATCAGATCCCATTTCTCCCATTTCTCTTTCTAACCCTGTTTACTTTGCTACATAAACCTTACCTGTAGTGTTGCTTCAATCAGATCCCATTTCTCCCATTTCTCTTTCTAACCCTGTTTACTTTGCTACATAAACCTTACCTGTAGTGTTGCTTCAATCAAATCCCATTTCTCCCATTTCTCTTTCTAACCCTGTTTACTTTGCTACATAAACCTTACCTGTAGTGTTGCTTCAATCAGATCCCATTTCTCCCATTTCTCTTTCTAACCCTGTTTACTTTGCTACATAAACCTTACCTGTAGTGTTGCTTCAATCAGATCCCATTTCTCCCATTTCTCTTTCTAACCCTGTTTACTTTGCTACATAAACCTTACCTGTAGTGTTGCTTCAATCACATCCCATTTCTCCCATTTCTCTTTCTAACCCTGTTTACTTTGCTACATAAACCTTACCTGTAGTGTTGCTTCAATCAAATCCCAGTCCCAGTTTCTGAAGTCTTTCTCCATCATCACCTTAACAACATCATCAATCATGAGCTATGTACTCCCAACAACACTGTTGGCAGTTATAGTGTGCAAATGGATCTAACACTGTTGGCAGTTGTTGGTGGTAGTGTGCAAATGGATCTAACACTGTTGGTAGTTGTTGGTGGTAGTTCTGCAAATGGATCTTACACTGTTGGCAGTTGTGAGGTACGTACTGTGCAAATGGATCTAACACTGTTGGTAGTTGTTGGTGGTAGTGTGCAAATGGATCTAACACTGTTGGCAGTTGTTGGTGGTAGTGTGCAAATGGATCTAACACTGTTGGCAGTTGTTGGTGGTAGTGTGCAAATGGATCTAACACTGTTGGCAGTTGTTGGTGGTAGTGTGCAAATGGATCTAACACTGTTGGCAGTTGTTGGTGGTAGTGTGCAAATGGATCTAACACTGTTGGCAGTTGTGTGGGTGGTAGTGTGCAAATGGATCTAACACTGTTGGCAGTTGTTGGTGGTAGTGTGCAAATGGATCTAACACTGTTGGCAGTTGTTGGTGGTAGTGTGCAAATGGATCTAACACTGTTGGCAGTTGTTGGTGGTAGTGTGCAAATGGATCTAACACTGTTGGCAGTTGTTGGTGGTAGTGTGCAAATGGATCTAACACTGTTGGTAGTTGTTGGTGGTAGTGTGCAAATGGATCTTACACTGTTGGCAGTTGTTGGTGGTAGTGTGCAAATGGATCTAACACTGTTGGCAGTTGTTGGTGGTAGTGTGCAAATGGATCTAACACTGTTGGTAGTTGTTGGTGGTAGTGTGCAAATGGATCTTACACTGTTGGCAGTTGTTGGTGGTAGTGTGCAAATGGATCTAACACTGTTGGCAGTTGTTGGTGGTAGTGTGCAAATGGATCTAACACTGTTGGCAGTTGTTGGTGGTAGTGTGCAAATGGATCTAACACTGTTGGCAGTTGTTGTTGGTGGTAGTGTGCAAATGGATCTAACACTGTTGGCAGTTGTTGGTGGTAGTGTGCAAATGGATCTAACACTGTTGGCAGTTGTTGGTGGTAGTGTGCAAATGGATCTAACACTGTTGGCAGTTGTTGGTGGTAGTGTGCAAATGGATCTAACACTGTTGGCAGTTGTTGGTGGTAGTGTGCAAATGGATCTAACACTGTTGGCAGTTGTTGGTGGTAGATGTGCAAATGGATCTAACACTGTTGGCAGTTGTTGGTGGTAGTGTGCAAATGGATCTAACACTGTTGGCAGTTGTTGGTGGTAGTGTGCAAATGGATCTAACATTGCCAAATGAGGATATGCTTTGAACAACAATCACAAAACATTTAAAAAATGTTGGTGCCAAACAAAATGTTGGCTTGTAAATACTCCCAACATCATCATCATCATCATCTTTATTAAAGGGAACTGAAGACAAAATTTATTTTCTCAAGAAAGTTAGATATATCTTATATTAGCATTACTTGAGTATTAATTTTTGCAAATCTTTCTTAGATATCATCATAATTTATGTTCAATATAGAATATCATCCGCCATTTTGTCGTTTTACCATCGGCTCAGATCTTTTTGTTATTGACGTCGTTTATGGGGAATATTAAAATCCGTTCACAACATTCTCTCGGGTTCAAGAAAATACGATGTACTTATAATTACTCTACATTGTGACTGCACTTTCCCTTGGGATAGGTGACGTCAGACATGGGGAATAATTACTGAAGTGAGCCGTGCTCAATTCAGCGGTAATCCATGTCTTTTTACAATTAAAACTCAAGTTTCTTCTCCATAAAAATTAAATCAATTGGAAATTCATTTAGAAAATGAATGTACACAACATTCTCTTTGTTTTTATTTAAATATAAATTTAGGCTACTGTTCTCATTTAAGTTGGTAAAAGCCAATAATGCAACACACCAACTATGTTGGGCCCAACCATCGAGTGTGCAGAAAATCCATCCATTCCTGACCAGCCCTCTTTCCTTCCATCTATCCATTCATTTTCAGATTTATATGAAGACAGATTATTATCAAGGCTTACTTACTTGTGAGTCTCTAATAGAAGCAAGATATGGTTCCTCTAGTTCTTGCTATGAACAAATTAACATACAAAAAGTTACGTTGTGTTTTTATCAATACAAATGTATCAACTTTTTGATTAGATATCCTGTCATACACATTTAGGGTGCGTTCGATTGATCTTATTCTATCTTTGGTCCATTCCCAGTTAACATGGTTTTCACTATGATAGATAGATAGATGATACCTTGCTGATACATTATCAATCACGTGCATGGTTTTCACTATGATAGATAGATAGATAGATGATACCTTGCTGATACATTGTAGCAATCGGTCTTTGTGGAGTTTGTCTGGCTTAATCTTAGGCTCCAGAGCTCTTGTCTAAATGGAATACATTATTTTACACTCAGAACTGAATGAGACTGAGCAAGAACAATGTAAGCAACCATTTCTGTTCAAAACCCTTTTGACCAGGGATACATTTGGCCTGAGTTTCTGTGTTGAATTTACCATGACTATACCTGCATAATAATCTGGTCAAGATACAAACTACATGGTAATGGCCCTCTTTTCTTCATTTGGTGCAGACGATCAAGACAGTTCACAGCAGCACTTGCACGGCTGAGAAAGAAAGAAACAATATGAAACAATGTCATTGTGCACAACAGAACAGCTCTAAACTTACACAAAGTTGTGTACATCCATTGCAGCAGTCATCTTGTGGATGGGATGAATGAGAAAATATTCCATTTCCCCAAGAAAAGAATTCTACTGTTTTGCTCAAATGTTAAAACTCCATTGTCAATTTGAAGCAGGGAAAATTATGTTGGTATACTACTCCTTTGAGCTGGCTGATGGTACTGGAAGGAATATTTTCTTTCGCATAAAAAATACAAAATTCAGCCATCAAATGTTCAGCAAATTTTGTTGGTAGCCCAGTGCATCTAACATGACAGGGCAGAGGCGTTTCCAGTTCAAACAAACAAATGAGTTAATTTATTATCAAGGATGACACAAGACAGTATAGCTGAACAAGTGGCCCTTTACAAAAACTATAACAATAATTACAAAGTGTTATTATTATTATCATCATCATCATCATCATCATCATCATCATCATCATTATTATTATTATTATTATAGTCTTTGAGCTCATTTGAACTCCATGCCACTGTAGTTGCCTCGGTAGTTCAGTGGGTAGAGCACCTGTCATGAAATCGGGGTGTCGTGGGTTCGAATCCCGCTCGAGGCATCTGATTTTTTCCGAACATTTGTTCTGTCTATATACTCACCATAGTTTCTTTATCAGTAATTATTATTATTATTATTATTATTATTATTATTATTATTATTATTATTATTATTATTATTATTATTATTATTATTATTATTATTATTATTATTATTATTATTATTATTATTATTATTATTATTATTATTATTATTATTATTATTATTATTATTATTATTATTATTATTATTATTATTATTATTATTATTATTATTATTATTATTATATTATTATTATTATTATTATTATTATTATTATTATTATTATTATTATTATTATTATTATTATTACTGGTAATTGACACAGTCAGCTAACAGTTATTTTCTTACCCACGTTCTGTTGAAGACACCTCAAATGATGTCGCTGTATTGACAAGGGTTGGTAAGCAGTGAGAGTGACTACTACACTCAGGAGGAAGAATAGTATTTGCCTAAATACACAAATTATTCAATTTATATGTCATGGAGAATGTCATGAATGTCTAGCCAAATGATGAATGTGTTTCACACATCACAAATAAACTTATTTATGTTGTAAATATTGATTTAATTGCACTGTCCAATGCTCTTGTTAACATATGATGACCCTGATTGAAATATAGGCTACTGAGTGTATAACGTACACTTGTCTAGCTAGTCAGCATAGGAACAGTGTTATTTTAAATCCTCCAAGCATTAGCTCTCCCATATGTTGCACCTATTTCATTGATATCCCTGTATTTTCTACACTTACCAAGTGTAACAGTTCTCCAAGCAATATTGTTGCTCTCACTGAGATGAAGCAGTCAGATGATGTGATCACCTCAACAAGACTCTGTTGCAAAAGACCAATAATAAAAGGCTTACAATAGCTCTAGTGCATTGGAGTACGAAAGTTGGTGGGAAGTGAAAATAGAATGAAAGGGAAGTAAAAAATGGGAAAGTGGATGCAGAGGAAATATGAAAGGGAGAGTACAAATAGCCAAAGACTCTGTTACAAAAGACCAAAAATAAAACTAGTGTATTGGAGTACGAAAGTTGGTGGGAAATGAAAATAGGATGAAAGGGAAGTAAAAAATGGGAAAGTGGATGCATAGGAAATATGAAAGGGAGAGTACAAATAGCCAAAGACTCTGTTACAAAAGACCAATCATAAAACTAGTGTATTGGAGTACGAAAGTTGGTGGGAAGTGAAAATAGAATGAAAGGGAAGTAAAAAATGGGAAAGTGGATGCATAGGAAATATGAAAGGGAGAGTACAAATAGCCAAAGACTCTGTTACAAAAGACCAATCATAAAACTAGTGTATTGGAGTACGAAAGTTGGTGGGAAGTGAAAGATATAGAAGTAGAAAATGGGAAAGTGGATGCATAGGAAATATGAAAGGGAGAGTACAAATAGCCAAAGACTCTGTTACAAAAGACCAATCATAAAACTAGTGTATTGGAGTAGGAAAGTTGGTGGGAAGTGAAAGATATAGAAGTAGAAAATGGGAAAGTGGATGCATAGGAAATATGAAAGGGAGAGTACAAATAGCCAAAGACTCTGTTACAAAAGACAAACAATCATAAAACTAGTGTATTGGAGTAGGAAAGTTGGTGGGAAGTGAAAGAAAAGAAGTAGAAAAATGGGAAAGTGGATGCATAGGAAATATGAAAGGGAGAGTACAAATAGCCAAAGACTCTGTTACAAAAAAAAAACAATCATAAAACTAGTGTATTGGAGTAGGAAAGTTGGTGGGAAGTGAAAGAAAGGGAAGTAGAAAATGGGAAATATGGAAGGGAGAGTACAAATTGCCAAAGTTCAAATGCCTCTGCAATGAGCAGGGATTAGAAGCATCACAATGTTTAAATAACAGATTGATATGCCTCTGCAATGAGCAGGGATTAGAAGCATCACAATGTTGAAATAACAGATTGACATGCCTCTGCAATGAGCAGGGATTAGAAGCATCACAATGTTTAAATAACAGATTGACATGCCTCTAGCAATCCAGCGTTGACAAATGCAGCTAAGAGAAGAGCTGAGTAGTTGATTATTAGATTCGTCCTGTAAAAGACAGAAGCAAGATGAATCTCAGTACAACTTTGCTGCTGCTGAAGAATTGGTTGCAAGGAACTTGTTTGTGGTAATTTAGTAATTAAAAATGGAGTCAGATATGATGGTTGCCAGTCACCAAGTTATCCCAGCTCTCGATGCCTACAATTTTCCAATTGTTCATCAGTAAATATGTAGAACTCTTGACTGGGGATAACATACAGTGATACATGCAAGTGAAGGCCTATATGTTATTACGTTCTTTGCCTCCTACCATATGCATAACTTTGCGATTTTAAACAGGACAAAATGAGAGGGTGTGGTGTCTCCGTACCTCCCTGTAGTTCTTGTTGCTCTTGGTAGCAACTCACGTCCTTCCTGGGCTACAAAATCCTCTGATAGTTTCCATGAATCTTTCATCTGTGATGGATCTACATAATGTACACATCTTGTTAGCACTTCTATCACCACCATCTAGCTTCATTCCACACTTGTTTGATGCTCTACTACTTTAACCACCATTGACATCATCACCACTATCACCACCATCTAGTTTCATTCCACACTTGTTTGATGCTCTACTACTTTAACCACCATTGACATCATCACCACTATCACCACCATCTAGCTTCATTCCACACTTGTTTGATGCTCTACTACTTTAACCACCATTGACATCATCACCACTATCACCACCATCTAGTTTCATTCCACACTTGTTTTGATGCTCTACTACTTTAACCACCATTGACATCATCACCACTATCGCCACCATCTAGTTTCATTCCACACTTGTTTGATGCTCTACTACTTTTAACCACCATTGACATCATCACCACTATCACCACCATCTAGCTTCATTCCACACTTGTTTGAGTGCTCTACTACTTTTAACCACCATTGACATCATCACCACTATCACCACCATCTAGCTTCATTCCACACTTGTTTGATGCTCTACTACTTTAAGAACGGACCTCCAAAAATGGCTTAAATTTAGCCAACCACCATTGACATCATCACCACTATCACCCACCATCTAGTTTCATTCCACACTTGTTTGATGCTCTACTACTTTAACCACCATTGACATCATCACCACTATCACCACCATCTAGTTTCATTCCACACTTGTTTGATGCTCTACTACTTTTCAACCACCATTGACATCATCACCACTATCACCACCATCTAGTTTCATTCCACACTTGTTTGATGCTCTACTACTTTAACCACCATCGACATCATCACCACTATCACCACCATCTAGTTTCATTCCACACTTGTTTGATGCTCTACTACTTTAACCACCATCGACATCATCACCACTATCACCACCATCTAGTTTCATTCCACACTTGTTTGATGCTCTACTACTTTAACCACCATTGACATCATCACCACTATCACCACCATCTAGTTTCATTCCACACTTGTTTGATGCTCTACTACTTTAACCACCATTGACATCATCACCACTATCACCACCATCTAGTTTCATTCCACACTTGTTTGATGCTCTACTACTTTAACCACCATTGACATCATCACCACTATCACCACCATCTAGTTTCATTCCACACTTGTTTGATGCTCTACTACTTTAACCACCATTGACATCATCACCACTATCACCACCATCTAGTTTCATTCCACACTTGTTTGATGCTCTACTACTTTAACCACCAGTTCCTATCATTTACACAATTCAGTTCCTTTTGTACCAGATTTAAAAATCCTTGTCTGTGGCTCAGATCTGTACCTAATGATACAAAACGGCCGTACATAACTCACCAACACTCAATAGTGCAACATCAAAATCATCTGTCCATGTTGGTTCTTTGATTTTAAAAATCTCTGACAATACATCCATTATTCCTCTCTGAAAAGAAAATTAATAAATGATGGATGACACTATGGATTATTATTATTACTATGGATACAATATTGGATAGATGGATGAATGGATGGGATGGATCATTGGAATGATGGATGGATGGAAGGATGGAAAAATGGATAATTGGTTGGGCAAACTGATAAATGGATGGAAGAATGAATGAATGAATACAGTTGAACCTCTGGTTGCAACCACTCTGGTAAGCGACCACCTCTCCTAAGCGACCAGTTTTTCCAAAATACCAAAAGTTCAGTTCCAAGTCAAATCACTATAGTTGGAACCTCTCGTAAGCGACCTCCTCTCATAAGTGACCACAAAGCTTGACATTTTGGGTGGTTGCTTACGGGAGGTTCGACTGTAATTGGATAAGCAAGATATAAATAATAATATAATAATAATAACATTTATTTATATGACACAAATTCAACATGACGTTTTCAAATGCGCCTTAAAGTAATAATAATAAAACAAATAGATAGATAGATGATAGATATACACCTAACCAAATAAATTCTGCAACTTTAAGAAACTCGAAGAAAAAACAATAGAGAAACAAAAGACATATATATACCAAAAGTTGCAGAATTTTTTTGGTTAGGTATATAGATAGATAGATAGATAGATAGATAGATAGATAGATAGATAGATAGATAGATAGATAGATAGATAGATAGATAGATAGATAGATAGATAGATAGATAGATAGATAGATAGATAGATAGATAGATAGATAGATAGATAGATAGATAGATAGATAGATAGATAGATAGATAGATAGATAGATAGATAGATAGATAGATAGATAGATAGATAGATAGATAGATAGATAGATAGATAGATAGATAGATAGATAGATAGATAGATAGATAGATAGATAGATAGATAGATAGATAGATAGATAGATAGATAGATAGATAGATAGATAGATAGATAGATAGATAGATAGATAGATAGATAGATAGATAGATAGATAGATAGATAGATAGATAGATAGATAGATAGATAGATAGATAGATAGATAGATAGATAGATAGATAGATAGATAGATAGATAGATAGATAGATAGATAGATAGATAGATAGATAGATAGATAGATAGATAGATAGATAGATAGATAGATAGATAGATAGATAGATAGATAGATAGATAGATACTAGATAGATAGATAGATAGATAGATAGATAGATAGATAGATAGATAGATAGATAGATAGATAGATAGATAGATAGATAGATAGATAGATAGATAGATAGATAGATAGATAGATAGATAGATAGATAGATAGATAGATAGATAGATAGATAGATAGATAGATAGATAGATAGATAGATAGATAGATAGATAGATAGATAGATAGATAGATAGATAGATAGATAGATAGATAGATAGATAGATAGATAGATAGATAGATAGATAGATAGATAGATAGATAGATAGATAGATAGATAGATAGATAGATAGATAGATAGATAGATAGATAGATAGATAGATAGATAGATAGATAGATAGATAGATAGATAGATAGATAGATAGATAGATAGATAGATAGATAGATAGATAGATAGATAGATAGATAGATATAGATAGATAGATAGATAGATAGATAGATAGATAGATAGATAGATAGATAGATAGATAGATAGATAGATAGATAGATAGATAGATAGATAGATAGATAGATAGATAGATAGATAGATAGATAGATAGATAGATAGATAGATAGATAGATAGATAGATAGATAGATAGATAGATAGATAGATAGATAGATAGATAGATAGATAGATAGATAGATAGATAGATAGATAGATAGATAGATAGATAGATAGATAGATAGATAGATAGATAGATAGATAGATAGATACTAGATAGATAGATAGATAGATAGATAGATAGATAGATAGATAGATAGATAGATAGATAGATAGATAGATAGATAGATAGATAGATAGATAGATAGATAGATAGATAGATAGATAGATAGATAGATAGATAGATAGATAGATAGATAGATAGATAGATAGATAGATAGATAGATAGATAGATAGATAGATAGATAGATAGATAGATAGATAGATAGATAGATAGATAGATAGATAGATAGATAGATAGATAGATAGATAGATAGATAGATAGATAGATAGATAGATAGATAGATAGATAGATAGATAGATAGATAGATAGATAGATAGATAGATAGATAGATAGATAGATAGATAGACAGACAGACAGACAGACAGACAGACAGACAGACAGACAGACAGACAGACAGACAGACAGACAGACAGACAGACAGACAGACAGACAGACAGACAGACAGACAGACAGACAGACAGACAGACAGACAGACAGACAGACAGACAGACAGATAGATAGATAGATAGATAGATAGATAGATAGATAGATAGATAGATAGATGCCTATATTTACACAGGGTAGCTCTATCAGTATTAAAAAACAACAACTGATAAATGGATGGATGGATGGATGGATGGATAACTGTATAGATGGATGGATGGAATGAAATGGGAATGGGATAGGATCAATAGTGATATTATAATAGATGGATGGATAATTAGATGGACAGACTGATAAACGAATGAACAGATCAAGTGAAATGGGATGGGATAGGATAAATGGATGGATGGATAATGTGCTATTAATTAACCCATTGACTCCTACACCGGCCGAAACCGGCCGTAAACATCGATACTGCTTTGAAAAATTCTAACTTTCTGAATTTTCGTAACATCGATCTCATGGCTAGTTATTAGTGACAACTAGATAACTCTTCATATTTTAACCTCAAGTAAACTGACTTACAGGTCCGATTTCTGGGCATTAGTTCAATTTGTTTGCCATAAAAATCAAAAATGCGTGTTTTTGACGCAATTTTACACCTCGAAAATGAACGACATTTGACTTGGATTTTCTTCCAAAATACATCCTTGCGAAACAAAACGCCACTTTCTCAGCAAACTTCCATCTCTCTTCTTGATATATTCGTGAATTTTTCCCTCTCTCTTCCTTAACTCGCCGAACAATAGCCATTTCCTTAGGACCACTTTCGCTAACACGTGTTTTCATTCTGCACGCCCGAAAAGGATGCCGGGGACATCCGGGATATTTCGACAGAAATCCTCCCCCCATTTCCTTTTTTTAAGAATATATAGTGTCGAGCCACTCAGTCCTACAGGCAAAATATTGCACCGGTTGCATTCTTTTCAAGTTCAAAGTCGCCAAAAATGCCTTTGTAGGCCCTGGAATCCACTACAGAAAGACCAGAGAGACGATTTCACTTTGAGTCCGCCATTTTGGAAAATCTCAACGAGCTGCCGAAATGTGTTCGTGAATTCGTATCTTCCTCCTGAGTTCTTCCAGGAGAACGGTCTCTACCACACCAGTCAAGCTTAATGATGCTGTCCTGGGGGCTTCTGTGGTGAATAATGGCTATAAACACTCTAAAAATGCAAAATTGGCCTTTTCGAGTAGTGATTACTACTAGCCCCTACGAACTCCCAAGATGAAAGGCAGCACACGTGAAGACGCGAGCCCACAGGCATTCAGAACTGTCAAGATTTCCATGGAAACCCCTTATATGGAATCAAAATTTCCTACCACGTGATTAGGTCCAGAAAATCGCTAAAAAACTCAAAATAGCTCAGGAGCGAATGGGTTAAACATTCTTACCCTGACTTCAGAGTCCTGTAAGCAAAACACACCAAGTAATGACTGCAGCCCTTTGCCATCTGGTTTACAGAAGTTGATGATTCCTGTAAAGTTACACTTTGTTAGATTTGTTATCACAGAGCCGCAGCATTCAGAAGAAAATACTATTAACTTACAAAAGTCATTGCACATTACCTGACCAGGATCTGAATATTGTGATCAAAGCCATTTTACTGGCCTGTAGACGTGCATCTCTATCTTCTCTAAATACAACCATAATATTAATAGCACAATACACTCTTAATTCAACATGTATATGTTGTAGTTCAAAATGATCCCTTGGTTCAATTTAAATTAAACCAGTTCAATTTAAATTAAACCGGTTCAATTTAAATTGAACTGGTTTAATTTGAAATTTTAAGGGGGGGGGGGGGGAGTTCTAAAATGAACTAAATAATTTTCACCTCCCTCCCTCCCTTCTCTCTCTATCTTCTCCCCTCTCATCTACCTAACTCTCTGTCTGTCTAACTATCTAGAACTAATATCTAATTAGCATTTTTTTTTAAATAAATATCCTACCTGACTGGGACTTGAACCCCTTACTTTGGCTTGCTATCCCAAGACCTTAACCACTTGACCATCCAAGATTTCGTTGGCAGTAATGCATTGCACATTATTAATAAACCCAAACCTAAGATAAAGTCTTCCCTAATACTAACCCTAAACCTAACCCCAAGGTACTTCATTACTATATAGTCTTCCCCAATACTAACCCTAAACCTAACCCCAAGGTACTTAATATAAAGCCTTCCATGATACTAACCCTAAACCTAACCACAAGGTACTTGATATAAAGCCTTCCTTCAAAATGATTTGAACCAGTTCAAAATAAATTAAACCGGTTCAAAATAATTTGAACCAAAAATCATTTTGAACCACAACATATATACTGTGAACTACCTTGTTTGCACAAGCTATGCAAGCATGAAAATGCGCCTGAAGCAAGCATAAGCACAAGAGACCTTATTTCACTGTGAAAATGCGCCTGACGCAAGCATAAGCACAAGAGGCCTTATTTCACTGTGAAAACGAGCCTGGCGCAAGCATAAGCACAAGAGACCTTATTTCACTGTGAAAACGAGCCTGGCGCAAGCATAAGCACAAGAGGCATTATTTCACTGTGAAAACGAGCCTGACGCAAGCAGGCACAAGAGGCCTTATTATCTGACAAATTTTTTCCATTTCTTATGTTTGCGCTTAGGGCTTGTTTGTGCTTTGATTGCTAATCTATCTTAAAGGTATTACTGATATAAGCACTAAAGGTAGCAATGATATTATAATAGTAAGATTTACAGTACTTCATTTGTGATTCAGGTGTGTCAGCACTGTGTCTGTAGTGGAGATCAGTGAATGGTGCCAAGACGCCCTGAAAGCACAACACGTGCATCTCATTTACATTGATTTCCTAGTTTCTGAGAGGTTGATTATAAGTTGCCTGGTTTCACACTAAGTATTTTTTGCAGGCTACAAAAATTGAGATATTAAATTCCATATTGAAGAAGAAAATATGAATGATTTGCAGTTGGTTGGAAGCATCCTTCACCTTTACTCTATTTCAAGCCTACAGTTTTAGCAGGTGAATGTAAACACAAAATAAAAATATTGGCACACTCAAGAATACAATGACGCACTGTCATACTAGCTAGCCACTACTCCACCGTGTCTCACACATCACAGAGGGGTAATAGAGAGCTTAAGCAGTAGACGTTTTTGTCAACACAAATGGCACATGCTTTGACAAATGATGTTCAAAATGACTGTTGACGTCCATGACGGCAATCTACGACGTGAAAACAGGTGAAGTGCTGTCGTACATGTAGATTGCTGTCACGGATGTCAACAGTCGTTTTGAACATTATTCATCAGTATGCGCACCGTCCGTGTTGACAAAAACGTCTGCTGCTTAAGCTCTCTAAATGAAGCACACAACTTACCTCAAGACCAACATCAAGGCGTACAAATTGTCTTGTAGTTTTGTAATTAAGCAAGTATAACAACGTAACCATGAGAGACTCATTAAGTCTGGCCATTTGACAGTCCAGGACATTCCTGGTAATGGCTCGAATACCACCAGCATATGATGAAAGAATAGCATTCTTAATAGCTACAAACAACAACAAGAATTCAGCCTCCTTTGGTCTTCCTGTGGTGGGGGGAGAGAGTTTGGGGACTGGGGACTACTTTGATATTTTGCTTCCAGTCCTCCTCTCCTTCATTACCACAGTTAATAATAATAATAATAATAATAATAATAATAATAATAATAATTTATTTAAACACGTAGTCACCTAAGAGCGCTTAAAATGTGAACGTGAACAAAAACAAATAATTTATATATAAAACAAAAACATCAATATAATATACTTTATACTTTATACTTTGTTGTTATTCCCTGGTTTTCATTATGCAATCTCTGTATGTGGGCTACAAAAAGGCACTTTATTTTTCAAATGAATGGGTCCAAGAAAGAACTGTGTAAATTGCTTGATTAAAATCCAAAATCTCCTAGAAGAGAGTTTAGATTTTGATCAGATATCATCCATGCTGTTCATGCAGCAGGGTTCTCAATAGAAGGTAGCAACTAGTAGAATTCTACCATCTATCCTGGCTATGTAATTTGTCTTTGTGCAGTAGTAGCAGTAGCAGTAGCAGTAGCAGTAGCAGTAGTAGCAGCAGCATCAGCAGCGCAGCAGCAGCAGTAGTAGAAGTAGTAGTAGTAGTAGTAGTAGTAGTAGTAGTAGTACTAGTAGTAGTAGTAGTAGTAGTAGTAGTAGTAGTAGTAGTAGTAGTATAGTAGTAGTAGTAGTAGTAGTAGTAGTAGTAGTAGTAGTAGTAGTAGTAGTAGTAGTAGTAGTTGTAGTAGTTGTAGTAGTAGTAGTAGTAGCAGCAGCAGCAGCAGCAGTAGTAGTAGTAGTAGTAGTATAGTAGTAGTAGTAGTAGTAGTAGTAGTAGTAGTAGTAGCAGCAGCAGCAGTAGTAGTAGTAGTAGTAGTAGTAGTAGTAGTAGTATAGTAGTAGTAGTAGTAGTAGTAGTAGTAGTAGTAGTAGTAGTAGTAGTAGTAGTTGTAGTAGTTGTAGTAGTAGTAGTAGCAGCAGCAGCAGCAGCAGCAGCAGTAGTAGTAGTAGTAGTAGTAGTAGTAGTAGTAGTAGTAGTAGTAGTAGTAGTAGTACATGTAAAAATAAAGTTTTTCATTCATTCATGTAGTAGTAGCAGCAGCAGCAGCAGCAGCAGCAGCAGCAGCAGTAGTAGTAGTAGTAGCAGTAGTATAGTAGTAGTAGTAGACTAGTAGTAGTAGTAGGTAGTAGTAGTAGTAGTAGTAGACTAGTAGTAGTAGTAGTAGTAGTAGACTAGTAGTAGTAGGTAGTAGTAGTAGTGGACCCCTATTCCCATTTACCTAATTCACACAGAGTAGCTAGACAAGCCCTTTTAAGTCTGTCTTGCTCATCTCTGTCATCAGATCCTGTTGATACAAGTGATGCTGCCAGGGACATGGGGCAGGCCTTGGGGCACATTGCCACTACCTGAAACAAGTAGCATACAAGTGTTATTCGACAACTACATGTAGCTACTACAATGTATCAGTGAGCATAACCATAGTTGTTTATTAAATAACATTAAATGCGTCAAAAAATAACTGCTTTCTATCATCAAAATTACAGTAAAATATCCAGTTATACATCATTGGATTTGATATTAAGTAATATACAATATTCGCATAAGATCTGTATGGGATTTACAAAGCTCATATTGTATATACATGTAGTACTTACAGTGTGCTACATATTGTATATAGTACTTACAGTGTGCTACATATTGTATATAGTACTTACAGTGTGCTACATATTGTATATAGTACTTACAGTGTGCTACATATTGTATATAGTACTTACAGTGTGCTACATATTGTATATAGTACTTACAGTGTGCTATTGTATATAGTACATGTGCTACATATTGTATATAGTACTTACAGTGTGCTACATATTGTATATAGTACTTACAGTGTGTTACATACTTACAGTACATTTGTATATAGTACTTACAGTGTGCTACATATTGTATATAGTACTTACAGTGTGCTACATATTTGTATATAGTACTTACAGTGTGCTACATATTGTATATAGTACTTACAGTGTGCTACATATTGTATATAGTACTTACAGTGTGCTACATATTGTATATAGTACTTACAGTGTGCTACATACATTGTATATAGTACTTACAGTGTGCTACATATTGTATATAGTGTGTGCTACATATTGTATATAGTACTTACAGTGTGCTACATATTGTATATAGTATATAGTACTTACAGTGTGCTACATATTGTATATAGTACTTACAGTGTGCTACATATTGTATATAGTACTTACAGTGTGCTACATATTGTATATAGTACTTACAGTGTGCTACATATTGTATATAGTACTTACAGTGTGCTACATATTGTATATAGTACTTACAGTGTGCTACATATTGTATATAGTACTTACAGTGTGCTACATATTGTATATAGTACTACTTACATATTGTGTACTACATATGCTGTATATAGTACTTACAGTGTGCTACATATTGTATATAGTACTTACAGTGTGCTACATATTGTATATATACTTACAGTTACAGTGTGTGCTACATATATAGTACTTGTATATAGTACTTACAGTGTGCTACATATTGTATATATAGTACTTACAGTGTGCTACATATTGTATATAGTACTTACAGTGTGCATACATATATTGTATATAGTACTTACAGTGTGCTACATATTGTATATAGTACTTACAGTGTGCTACATATTGTATATAGTACTTACAGTGTGCTACATATTGTATATAGTACTTACAGTGTGTGTGCTACATATTGTATATAGTACTTACAGTGTGTACTTACAGTGTATATTGTATATAGTACTTACAGTGTGCTACACAGTATGTGCTACATATTGTATATAGTACTTACAGTGTGTGTACATATTGTATATAGTACTTACAGTGTGTGTGCTACATATTGTATTGTATATAGTACTTACACAGTGTGCTACATATTGTATATAGTAGTACTTACAGTGTGCTACATATTGTATATAGTACTTACAGTGTGCTACATATTGTATATAGTACTTACAGTGTGCTACATATTGTATATAGTACTTACAGTGTGCTACATATTGTATATAGTACTTACAGTGTGCTACATATTGTATATAGTACTTACAGTGTGCTACATATTGTATATAGTACTTACACAGTGTGCTACATATTGTATATAGTACTTACAGTGTGCTACATATTGTATATAGTACTTACAGTGTGCTACATATATTGTATATAGTACTTACAGTGTGCTACATATTGTATATAGTACTTACAGTGTGCTACATATTGTATATAGTACTTACAGTGTGCTACATATTGTATATAGTACTTACAGTGTGCTACATATTGTATATAGTACTTACAGTGTGCTACATATATTGTATAGTACTTACAGTGTGCTACATTTGTATATAGTACAGTGTGCTACAGTATATAGTGTGTGCTACATATTGTATTATAGTACTTACAGTGTGCTACATATTGTATATAGTACTTACAGTGTGCTACATATTGTATATAGTACTTACAGTGTGCTACACAGTACATATTGTATATAGTACTTACAGTGTGCTACATATTGTATATTACTTACAGTGTGCTACATATTGTATATAGTACTTACAGTGTGCTACATATTGTATATAGTACTATACAGTGTGCTACATATTGTATATAGTACTTACAGTGTGCTACATATTGTATATAGTACTTACATATATTGTATATAGTACTTACAGTGTGCTACATATTGTATATAGTACTTACAGTGTGCTACATATTGTATATAGTACTTACAGTGTGCTACATATTGTATATAGTACTTACAGTGTGCTACATATACTTACAGTGTGCTACATATATAGTACTTACTTACAGTGTGCTACATATTGTATATAGTACTTACAGTGTGCTACATATTGTATATAGTACTTACAGTGTGCTACATACATATTTGTATATAGTACTTACAGTGTGCTACATATTGTATATAGTACTTACAGTGTGTTACATATTGTATATAGTACTTACAGTGTGTACATATTGTATATAGTACTTTGTACAGTGTGCTACATATTGTATATAGTACTTACAGTGTGCTACATATTTGTATATAGTACTTACAGTGTGTGCAGTGTGCTACATATTGTATATAGTACTTACAGTGTGCTACATATTGTATATAGTACTTACAGTGTGCTACATATTGTATATAGTACTTACAGTGTGCTACATATTGTATATAGTACTTACAGTGTGCTACATATTGTATATAGTACTTACAGTGTGCTACATATTGTATATAGTACTTACAGTGTGTTAGTACTTACAGTACATATTGTATATAGTACTTACAGTGTGCTACATATTGTATATAGTACTTACAGTGTGCTACATATTGTATATAGTACTTTGTATATAGTACTTACAGTACTTACAGTGTGCTACATATTGTATATAGTACTTATGTGTATATATAGTACTTACAGTGTGCTACATATTGTATATACATGCTACATATTGTATATAGTACTTACAGTGTGCTACATATTGTATTTTGTGCTACATATAGTACATATTGTATATACTTACAGTGTGCTACATATTGTATATAGTACTTACAGTGTGCTACTTTACAGTGTGCTACATATTGTATATAGTACTTACAGTGTGCTACATATTGTATATAGTACTTACAGTGTGCAAGTGTGCATATTGTATATACATGTAGTACTTACAGTGTGCTACATATTATATATAGTACTTACAGTGTGCTACATATTGTATATTTACAGTGTGCTACATATTGTATATATATGCTACATGTAGTACTTACAGTGTGCTATATAGTACTTACAGTGTGCTACATATTGTATATAGTACTTACACAGTGTGCTACATATTGTATATAGTACTTACAGTGTGCTACATATTGTATATAGTACTTACAGTGTGCTACATATTGTATATAGTACTACAGTGTGCTACATATTGTATATAGTACTGTGTGCTACATATTGTATATAGTACTTACAGTGTGCTACATATTGTATATAGTACTTACAGTACATATTGTATATAGTACTTACAGTGTGCTACATATTGTATATAGTACTTACAGTGTGTAGTATATTGTATATAGTACTTACAGTGTGCTACATATTGCTACATATTGTATATAGTACTTACAGTGTGCTACATATTGTATATAGTACTTACAGTGTACAGTGCTACATATTGTATATAGTACTTACAGTGTGCTACATATTGTATATAGTACTTACAGTGTGCTACATATTGTATATAGTACTTACAGTGTGCTACATATTGTATATAGTACTTACAGTGTGTTACATATTGTATATAGTACTTACAGTGTGCTACATATTGTATATAGTACTTACAGTGTGCTACATATTGTATATAGTACTTACAGTGTGCTACATATTGTATATAGTACTTACAGTGTGCTACATATTGTATATAGTACTTACAGTGTGCTACATATTGTATATAGTACTTACAGTGTGCTACATATTGTATATAGTACTTACAGTGTGCTACATATTGTATATAGTACTTACAGTGTGCTACATATTGTATATAGTACTTACAGTGTGCTACATATTGTATATAGTACTTACAGTGTGCTACATATTGTATATATAGTACTTACAGTGTGCTACATATTGTATATAGTACTTACAGTGTGCTACATATTGTATATAGTACTTACAGTGTGCTACATATTGTATATAGTACTTACAGTGTGCTACATATTGTATATAGTACTTACAGTGTGCAACATATTGTATATAGTACTTACAGTGTGCTACATATTGTATATAGTACTTACAGTGTGCTACATATTGTATATAGTACTTACAGTGTGCTACATATTATATATAGTACTTACAGTGTTCTACATGTGCTGTTGCAGTTGGAGACTGATCAGAATACTCAAGAAGTGTTGGGAACATGGCGTGCTTCTCCTAACACTTTTCTCGTGTTCTGATCAGTCCCTCTGTGCTCTATAACTGCACAGAGATAGATAGATAGATAGACACCTATCTATCTGACACGTACTTGTACAGAGTATGCGTTTTCTATTTCTTCAGTAAATACCCAGACAGGAATCTACTGGTTAAGTTAACAAAGCAGGGTGACAAATCCCATTGTAAAATTGGTTGAGATATTAATTGAAGGCAAGCATACCTTGCGTATTAGCCTGAGTGCTTGAACACGTTCTACTTCATAGGCCTGGTTTGTGTCCATAGATCTGTATAGAAATAATAGACAACACAGTCATTTCCGTATGAGTGGGTAATTTACAGTATCGTGCTGTGCCATATTTAAAGAGTTTGATTGGATGAGATTCATCTGCTGCTTTTGATTGGTTCAGAAAGGAAACCATTTGAATGCCATGGTATACTGTACAGTGTAGGTTTCCCACTGATGTGATGAGCAAGGTCTTGGATACTAGTCAGCTCTAACCACTGAGCCACTGGGAACTCAAGTGATTGAGCGGTCTCAATTCCCGTCTGGACTCTTAAAAAAAATTTCCCAAGTCTTTTTACGCTTGACGAAACCCTACAAACTACTTTAAGAACTCTATTAGACTATAAAAATACATTATAAATCAAGAAAGATTTCAGACTGAAGTTGGGATTCCTGTGGAAATATCAACACAGGTAGCCCAAACACACCTCACAATAAAGATGTCCAGACGTAGTTTCAACATTGTTAAGAACTTTGACTCATCACTGAACAAGTGACGTAGAGCTCTTAAACCAGCTGCCCTCACTTCCTTGGCAGGCATTGTTAATGGTACAATCAAGCTGAAACAGAAATACACCTCTTATTAACCAAGTGTGAGGTCCATACTGTAGGTTATGGAATAAGTTTCTTTCACTGAGTTAAGTGCGTTGCCTTCAGGCCATTAAAAAGGTGAGAGAAAAAACGAGGATCCATAACTTACGCTACGGACCGAACAAAGAAGGTTAATAATAAGATGTTTATTATATGGTTTCTGTATCAAAAAATACACACAAAAAGGATCTTTTAATTCACTACTTTCCGTACGGGAAGTTATGGACCGCTAATTGACCAATTTTATTTGCCATATAATAATGTACGTGTACATTGTGAAAAATCTTGTCATTTCAGAAAATATTTCAGGTCAGCTGTGTGCCATACATGCACTTATTATATGGCAAATAAACATTGTTGAATTGTGATTGGCAATTGGCAGTCCATAACTTCCTGTACGGACTGTAGTGAATGAAAACATCCTTTTTGTGTGTATTTGTTTGTGCAGAAGTCATATAATAAACATCTTATTAACCTTGTTTGCTCTGTCTGTACTGTAAGTTATTATGGATCCTCATCCCCCTCCTCATCCCCCCCTCCTCCCCCCCCCCCCCTTTCCCTCTACCCCCCCCCCCCCCCCCCCCCTCCCCCATCCAATAATAAAAATATGTACAACTATTTATGCAAATAATAATAATATGGACTCCTTACCAAACAATAATGTCTTCATATGAAAATCCAAAGTTAGCTTTCTCATCAACATGTTGAATCAGCTATATGAACATATAAAATATGGTAATGAAAATCACATGTATTTCATATTAAATTGTGTACATTGCAAGATATAAAGACACACCCATCACGTGCCCATACAACCTACTACTACTACTAATAATAATGTTGGACATTTGTGCTCATTTTAATTTAACCTATTAAAATAGGTTTTCTATATAGGTTTCACTTTTGACACTTTGCCTGGCTGTACTGTATTTTTTGCAAGTGAAATATTTGTAGCTTTAATAAAGAATCGTTGCAGTTTCAGCTATTACTGAATAGCATGCCAAATTTAAGTATCCCTGAGATAGGGATATTGGTACCTTTTTGTTGAAAAATATTGCCTTTGGGTAGCGGGGATTTGTTTATGTTATTGTGCAAATGCCCGGGGGTTCTCCGGGGTCACCTACCCCCCTCCCCCCTTCCCCAATACCCTCCCCCTCCCCCTCCCCCCCCTCCCCCCTATCCGGGTTGGCTGCTGATAAGTGCATAAACTGCTATTCAATTCCTTTTCAAGTCAATTAAATCCTTGCTTTTTACATCAGGCACAAGTTTTGCATGACAGAATCACTATCTAACTTGAATAGTAATTTTGGGGGTTGATTGGATTTGGACAAGATAGACCCCCTCCCCCTCACCTCACCTCCCCCAATCGCCTCCCTTATGGGGGCGCCCCTGGAATGTCTACACTCTCAGCTCCTTTACAAACCTTTGTGAAGTTATTAACACAGCCCATCCTCTTTGTGACTGACATTTCTTCTTTACTGGTGATTTGATTGAGAACTTCAGCCATGTTTTCAGCTGGATCTACATCGTGTATTGCAATGAAACATGTACAAATTCATTGTATTTTACTCCATATATGCAGTCATTCTCAAAAAGGTTGTCCAGATGAAAAGATTACAATACAATATAAAGTCACATGATTCATTATGTATTCAATTTCCTCACGTGGAATTTCAATTTGAGATGCAAAAGTACACGGCATTGTGAGAACTGAATGTAATGCCGCTGGCATCAACTCGCAGTTCCGCGCGCAGAAACTGAAAACATAATGAATCACGTGACTTTATTGCAGTATTGTAGTCTTTTCATCTGGACAACCTTTTTGAGAATGACTGTATAAGCTTAGTCTATATTGTCTGGCGCTATTTACTCGGGCCCTTCCGAAGGAAGCCCGAGTTATAAAAGGGGCTTTCTTGGTTTTTTTTAGTTTTGTTTGGTCAAAGAATGAAGAAAGAATGCGATGTATTTGATCGTATCGAGTTTCAAGATTACTCAGCAGATAAGGGAAAACAAACGACACACAGGACTCAAGTAGATTTGAAACTTAGCTTTGAAAGCAACTGTAGATCTTCAAGCTATTAAAGGTCAGGATTCTAGTTCATCGTTCGACGATGCAGCTAAGGCGCGTTTGTTTTTGTTATAAATGAAACGACATCTTTCAGAGTGGGCCCACACGAATCGGCGTATGCTTTTGTATGTGAAATGAGCGTGTTTAAAGCCCGTGTTTTATTTTCAGTAACTCATGATGGATGTTTATTTTATTCCACGTTTGAAAAATTCAGAAGGAAAAGGAATCGTACTTCAAAACTACATCAAAGCAAAGGCGAGCAAGGTCAATTGTTTTGAAAATAAACAGTGTTTGCATGATAAAATGTAAGTTTCTCCGTGTTCTTTTCAGTACGATTACAGTTGTATGATCCTTGTCTGAGTCATAAATGTACATCTATTACGCGACCTAATTTTAGAACCGCCGCGTAGCGCTATTTAAAACAGAATTTCCACGCTCAAAACAGGTCAGTAAACGGCAAAAATACAATCGAAATCAAAACGTCCTTAGATTTTAGGGATCTATTACAGAAGAAGACGCTCAATGAGCGTAGTCGGGCATTATGACAATGACAGTTGCATGACGAGGGAGACTATTTGTGTCGGTGAGTGTCGATAAAGATCTCCGACTCTTCGAGGTACGTCTGTGGTATGTCTTTAAACGTACATGAGGTCACATCTTAAATCTAACAGAAGCAGCTTTTGATTTTTAATCAATAATTCCTTTCTGATTTCGAGATAAATCGAACAAGATCTTTCAATGTATTGGCAGAGACAGCAGATTGGTCGAGCTTTGTCACATCACACCGTAGTCTGAATCAACTGGATGTTTAAAAGATACGAAGTTCGGGAAGAATTCTTAAGGTATCATCCTACCCCAAACGACTGACTTCTGTTCAACACGCTCTAGCTTCAAAACTAAGAATTTTAACTCCAACAAAGTATACATTTTCTTATAGCTTAATAAACATAGAATCTTAAGAAAGATGATTTTTTAAGAAAGAGATAACTGTTAGTGACATATTCCTTCGAACCCGAAATTTCACCTATGCAGAGAAAATAAGTTCCTTGACAGCCAAAATTCATCGGCCGTCAAAGATAAACATCTCAATGAGCTTAATAGATATCACTTGTCAAAACTGTCTCCGATTTTTGATATATTGCTCCATTCTTTAATTACCCGGTTTCAAAGTTTGAGTACTGTCATAACTAGTAACTTTTGTTTATATCAAAGCACAACTTTTGAAAGATATAAAATACCAAAAATCGGAGACACAGTTTTGAAGATCAATTATCAGACATGGACTTTGCGAAGTTTCAAATAAATCCGATAAAATCCCTTTGTCCAGGAACTCCAAATGTGAGCCTATTTGTTGGCATTTCGTCTTTTGAGAAAAAGCGGAATGAAGGTCAATGTGACTCTGTTTACATAAGTAGATTAGTCCATTCCATGACAATGGGATCTAATTACTCACTGACAGATGGTGACCAGATAGTGGCCAGATCGGCCAGATAGTGACCAGAGTATCAGTTTTCCAGTCACACAACGTCCTCGTGGTTGTTGCCTAATAATTTCACGCTTGCGGGAAATTACGTACATTGCCAGTACACATTTGTTCTTTGTTCATTGGTACATGTGTTCGTCTTGACGCTGGTCAGTACGTAGTTGAGGTTGGTACATGTATGTCCATTCAATTATCATAGATGTGAGTGCAACTTTTCTCTTCATATGAAATCCAAAATTCGTTTTTTGATTCTAACTTTGTAGGAAAAAAATTTTTTTAAATTCTGTTTTTTGGAGATGATAGATAATATTCAATTTTATTTGATTGTCAAAAAATCTCAAAACCGGTGGTTTGAGAGGTTTTTGGGGTAGGATGATACCATAAGTCCTTTCATTTGACCGACTTTCCTCTGCGATAACGAAGAAACCAAAGACGTTATCAGAACCGTCTGACCATGAATATGAACCTCAACTGGACGTTCCAAGTACGTGCTACGGAAGTACGATTCGGAGATTTTTATCTATGCTCACCGACACATATATACATAGTCTCCCTCGTCACGCAACTGTCAGTCATTGTCAGGTCCCTCCTCACGCAACTGACATTGTCCTTGTCATAATGCCCGAGTGTACGCTCATTGAGCGTCTTGTTTACGGAATCGAATAAGCCAAAACATTAACGTAATAAATGTACAGTACTCACTAACTCATTAGTAACAAAATTAGGAAAAAGGCAAAAATTAAAATATTAAGCTTATGTAAGCTTATTGTCGTACTATAAACTCTGTCGGTCAAGCATAACATTTTCTCGCTCAGTTCCTTCTCCCATGAAGTTAGAATTTAATCGGAGTCATGCCCAAAATAAAACCACAAATCTATTAAACCCTCAATACACGTCAAACTAACAAGATACTGGAAATATCAACGAGTTATTTTCCTTGATCGAACATCTACCAACCTTTAGAGAAGTCAAGTGGGTTTGGCTCGTCAAATGCATCATAACGCGAGCCTAAAAGGGAAAAATCACTTAACAATCCTATAAAGCATAAAGTAATATATAAGACAGGCGTGTTTAGCGTACCTGATAGGCTAAAGTTACGTCCTGTAGCGTACATATTGTACGAAGAATGAGTTGGTCTTCACCTGTAATCGGCCATGTTGTTTGTGTACACTGCGCATGAGTGACAGTCTACACAGGGTGACCACAACCAAGCGCGATATGTCAATATTTATTTGTTTATTTATTAACAAAGGGTAGGTTTTTAAAATACAATACAATACAATGAATTGGATATCTTCACAAACTGACTGACCGTATTGTGATAGTTTATGACTTCAGCGATTTGTCTTCAGCTTTAATTCATTCACATGCAAAGTGCGTCATCCCAAACGGAACATATTATGTCATATATGTCTCGATAGAGCACAGGTAGCCCAAGGTATCTATGAGAGGCTTGTTATCGAGCTGTATTAAGGCTTTGTATGGGACTTTAGGCACTGGTCGATAACTCCTTAAATAATAAAGCCAAAATCGCCGGAATGACCTGAAATCGCTACCAGAGACCAACAACGACACAAACAACACTACACTGAAGGTTAGAGTTCATTGGCTATATTATTTACGGAGTTATCGACCAGAGCCTAAGGTCCCAGCCTTATATACAGCTCGATAACAAGCCTCTCATAGATACCTTGGGCTACCTGTGGATAGAGCAATGGTCTAATAGAGGATATCTTAAGTTATGGCTCCATCACTGGCCTTCTTTTGGTTAGGAACTAGTTTTATAATGCCCCGGGATAACGCGGGCGGGGCCGAAACCTACACCCTTTACGTAAGTCGATTCGATATCTCAGCTCACTCTCAGAATGTCTAGGGAGAATCGTCCCATTTTATTCTATTTTTTAACGATTTCGTTTCTCCTCTTTTTCTTATTATGGGAGGGCTGGTATAAGGAATAAAAGCATGACTCAAGGTAGCTAAGGCCTGGGTTTGACCTTGTTTTGACCTTGAGAACAGGATGAAGAATTGCTTGACTATGGAAATACATTTTCAAGTCATATTTACATGTTTGGTATAGCCAGTTTTGACATCCTTAAAATTTGGGTTTGCTTTTTGTAATGGTCACGTGATCTATGACGTCATATTCGAGAATATGGGTATAAGCTACTTGTAGCCTCTTCTTACGGCATTTTATCCGAGGATACCCTCGCCTTAGTCCCCCGCGGTTAATCAACCCCCACCACAGGTAACCCAATATCCTCGGAACCCAATATCCTCGGATAAAACGCCGTAAGAAGAGGCTACAAGTAGCTTAGTATGGGTAGACATACAGTTCTGTCATTGTTTAAAATTTCAGGTCACGTGACCTATTATAGCAAATGTCTCCGTAACTGTCATAGAGAGTCCAAATGTCTAGGCAGGTATTCGTAGAACTCGGTAATTGAAGTAAGTTAGGTACACTCACTTTGTCTTTGTAAATAAAACTCGTTACCGGAGAATAAAACAAATTTTGTATCAATAACTAATGACATCACATGGTCACGTGATCACTCTAACCCTTAAAATGAAGTTAAGTAGAATTGTCCTTAGTTTCTATCATTGTGCCAACCAAAGTTTCGAGTCTAATTACGTCAAGTCTCCATGTCTAAATGTGAAAACAACTATTTTTTCGTTTTTAAGCTACCGACCCAGGCTTGAGTGAACCTCGTGTAGTCGTCAATATTCAGACATCCTTGTGGCAGGAGAGAAAGCACTTCTCTCTTTGTACAGTGATGGTTCAGCTCTCCCTCCCTAGTACTAGTAGTAGTCTAGTCATAATTGTATTGATCAGTACCTTTCTGTATATGATATGTTCTTGTTGTGCTACTATAACCATAGGAGAGGCTAATTGTAGACTCTAAAGGTAACCACTGGATCGTAATTTGTTCAACTTGAAAGCCTTCCACCCACTCTCAGCTGCTGCTGCAATACCACATTCTACGTGTGTACTACCAGATCCAGGAATGGAAAGGTTGCGAACAGCTACAGCCTACAGCTACAGCCTGAGGGGGGGGATGTTGGGGGTAGCTGATACCGCAATACCACAGTCTACGTGTGTACTACCAGATCCAGGAATGGAAAGAGGTTGCGAACAGCTACAGCCTACAGCTACAGCCTGAGGGGGGGATGTTGGGGGTAGCTGATACCGCAATACCACAGTCTACGTGTGTACTACCAGATCCAGGAATGGAAAGAGGTTGCGAACAGCTACAGCCTACAGCTACAGCCTGAGGGGGATGTTGGGGGGTAGCTGATACCGCATCAAGAAAATAAAAATACCGTAATACCGCAAATAAAATTGAAATTTGAAACAACAGTAGTTATAATCTAAATCTAATGTTGGTTTGTAGGTTGGATAATTCATGACAAAACTTTTTGTATCTTCAACCTGAGTTTTATTACAAACTGCCAAGCTTTCGGGCTAAGCGCCCATCTTCAGGGCTAAATGCATACTTATAGCCGTTGTAATTAGTAGTTATAATGTTTTGGAAAACACCGGAATACCGAAATACGCTAAAGAAATTTGAATTTCACCGAATACCGTAGCCCCAAATCGCCAAATACCGCATACCGCAGACCAGGACGATACCGCAATACCGCATCTCGAAATTATAAAATACCGTAATATCGCACAAAAAATCGACGGATACCGCAATACCGCGAGCCCCCATGTCCCCCTCCTGTTGACTGGGGATGACACTTAACGGATGGGAAGCTACTTCCTATCCTAACTGAATTACCACCAGCCCATAGCGTACTACTTGAGATGATCAGATGGCTGCACGCAAGTCAGATCAGGTAGCACTTGCGCAGTTGTACGTGACAGAAGTACGACCTGGATCAGTTGCTCGGCTGCATGTGGTACATGCAAAGGCCAAAGTTATTCTAACTCCAGCACGTCAGACCTACAGTAGCTTGGTTTGGATGAGTCTGACTAACAATATGTTTTAGTTGTATTAAGCTTATCTTAATTCTGATTAGTATAATATTTGATCTTATGGTCATTATATCATAACTATTATCATTATTGTATTTCAATAGTTGATTAATATTAGTCATTAGTTAGTGTGTGAACTTCTTTCATGATATTCTATCTGAACTGGAAATCAAACATTTATAAAAGCAAAAATTATTTTTTATGACGTCATCACTTTAGTACTCTATTACAAAATCTTTTATCCTAATTTTCGGCATGTTCCACAGAAGGGATTTTTGAGGACTTTTAGTATGTTGTTTAGGTAACCCATCTTGGTTGAATAGCGATGAGAAACTTTCCGTTGCAATTTGTTCCAACTTGACCCCCAAAATTTCATAGGATGACTGGACTAGTCGACTAGAAGCTAACCTTGAAGCTACGTTTTTGACAACCTCGTTCCCAGGGCCCTCTCTTCTCACTATTCTTCCTTTTCGAAAACAGCAAGAAGAGAGGGGGGCCTGGGAACGAGGTTGTATTTTTGAAAGTTCGTTTATATTAATTAGCGTTGATTAAATTCGATGTATCGCGATTTGATTGCCATCGCTAACATACCGCACTTCGCTGTAAATAGCCTGTCACACGCTGTCGCTATTGGGGAGGGATGGACAGCGTATGACACACGAGCCGTCTGAAAATCAGGCTACGCTGTAAACGGACTAGAATAACGTGACGCGCGCTTTTCCACCTCTCCCACTCAAGAGCGCGCAAGCACCTAACACGTACACGACACGGTAGTTTAAAATAACTTTTATTGATATGCGATTTTTTATGTCTGTAAATACACTATTTATATTTATATATTTATAAACTATAATTGGGCTTCCTGTGTATTCTACTTGAAACTCTTCTATGACATTCAGTAATCTCTCTCATTTTCTATTCAACTAAATGTATCATACAAGAGGCCTACGAGGACCTCGGTAAATACTTGTACTCCTGCTTGTACCTAGTCTCTACCGCCCTCGCAAAGGAGAGAGACTGGGTATGATATTGAGTACTTGGTCCTGTCTTCATACAAATATATCTACTTTTTCTACATATTACTTTGATGAATAAATATTAGTTAAAACATGTGTTTTTACATCGCGAGTTATATAAAATTAAACTGCAACTCAAACCATTGCTCCTACCGCGCAAGCAATTCGATTATTGCGAACTCATCAATACTCTATTGTCTGCCGTTACCGTATCCTTATATGGTCAAAGCTAAGTTCAAGTCAGACAAGATGACGTCACATTTCTGATAATGACGTCAACGTCAATTATATATTATAACGTGATGACGTCATTTTGATATTTCAGGTGACGTCACCTTTACAGACTTGGTTCACTCCATGACGATGTAAGTTCGTACACGTCACTAAGGGCTAGAGCAACTATTTGAACGATGCTGTTATATACATGGTGGTGACGTCATTACGTGATTGTGACGTCAGCCAACTCGTGACGCCATTTTTCTGGTATGTCGTCATTTGTGACGTCACTCTCTTGTCCGTAAAGGTAGTGAACCACGTTATTGTGGTTGTAAAGAGCTCCACGGGTTATCAAACATAAATTACTGTGTCTGTAGAGATTTTGATACATATTTAGACACAAGCCGGTCATTATCTCTGGTTTTGCCTGTCAGTCCTCAATGGATCGAGGCTCGTGGGGCTTGGAATGCTGTCATCTATTGGATATGGTCAGGTTGTGAATATAAATATAACAAATAATAACGACCAAGCATGCCTTGGGATTACTTTGGAATTTTATGGCCGAGTAGTCCTGATTACACCTTCTCTATCACCATGACAACATCTAGTGGTTTTCTCCAATGGAGTCTCCTGCCCAGGCCCTTAACCGTGAGCAGATATCAATAAAGGTAGGTCGGTCCCAGGACTTTTCTTCCCAGCATTCCTTCATTAACGAGTAGATACGAGCTGGGCACGAGTCGGGACAAGGTAGCAGTTCTATACCTCTGATACACTCTATAGCCTGCTGGTTGTTCGACTCTCCATAGGGCTGACAACAGTAGCTGTATATCTCCCATAGCAACACCCCATAAGACCATACATCGCTCTCATGCGAGCAGTGTAACGTATTGAGCGCTTCCGGTGCCATCCATCGGACCGGAAGTAGCGAACTACCATGAACCCATGAATAATCAGCAGGGTATTTATAGCTACCAATCCCGAGGTTCGAAATCTTGACGATGTTATCTTCAGTAAGATAACAGTTACGGCAAGCAATGTCTCTGTGCACGAAGTTTTTCTCCACTAAATAGTCCATACCGGAAGCGACCTGGAGAGAAAAGTCCAATAAAAGGACCTCGTCCGGGTCCACTTCCGGGTCGACTGTGACGTCAGAGGGCGTGTGCTGTTTTAAGAAGCGGTTGAGGTCCATACCACCGTAATATTCAAATACCATAAAAAACGGATCCACAGTAGATACGCCTACCAGACACAGAACGTTGATGTCTTGTAGCCCAGCGAGGACGTTGATCTCGTTTCTAAAGTTATCAACTATCTGACCTGGAACGTTGGATTTGAGTCTCTTGATTGTGAATTGGATATCAGATTCTTCCTTGTCGTTATTCATTAACACTCCTCTACACACACGAGCAAAGCCACCTTCGCCGAGGACCTCCAGGAATTTCACTTTACCTTGATTGCCATCATCCACCTGAATGAAAGAATAGGAAAGAAAGAAAAGTAAGAGGGATGAATGTTTTCAATTCCAACTCTACAGTTACATTCTGAATGGTTGGTGAAGGCTTGTTGTTGTTGTTGTTGATGGTGGTGAGGGAGGGAGGGGGGTTTCTTCGATGATGGTGATGATTAGATGATGATGATGTTGTTGTTATTGGGAGTGTATAACATAAGTATAACTAACTATGCGTGCAACACAAGCGATAGAGTGATTCCAACTAACTCCACCAATACACACTATTAGAAACTCACTCTTTTGTTTTCTTTTGCTCCTTTGCACCTAATAAACACTGACAGCTAATTAGTAGTGTCCAGGTTTATTGGAATCACTCTATTGGAATCACTCTATTGGTAATTTAACCAATCAAACCCAAGTAAATCGACATGCAACTTGTCGAGCAACATTGTTGTGTTGCAACTTGCAGAGCGGTAGAGAGAGCTAGCTTCTACTTGGCGCAACAAAGCCTTGTAACTTCAACAAAGAAATTTGTAATAAATGCACCCAAAAAAACTCTTCAACAAAGAAATTTTGTTGCGGGACAAGTTTCACGATCGATGGTGTTTTCCGATTTCTTTGGCCTTAAAGGCGAGACGATTCATTCTCAAAAACCTTATATGCATCGCCGCACTCACCACATGAAAGCAGCACGACTTCACATCATTCAAACTCTGTTTAAAATCGTTACTTGGTTGATGCACGGTACTCTGTGTGCTCTTGGATATCGAGCCAGACGACGAGTTGTCTTTGTTCTGTAGTGAGTTTCTACGATGTTGTATCTTCAAATAGACGATGATCGATACGAAGGCTACAATCAGAACACCCATGATGCTGGAAATCACGTAGATTGTACGACTGACAGGCATGATGGGTTTGGGTTTGATGCCTTCTAGCGGGTTTGTTACCGTAACTAAAATCATAAGCAAGCATTAGTGAATCTATGTCGTTGCTATAGTTTCACAGTCATCAATACAAAAGGGGGGCATGAAGTGACTCAGAATTGAAGGAATCACACTCAGGGCCACATGTTCAATGCTTTGACAATAATTTTATTCACTCGCTCACTCGCTCACTTATTATATGTCCATATGACATCTACTACGAATCAACTAGCCCGCATGCATGGCCTAGCTGCTAGCTGTGCTCATTATATCGCAATTGTCATCTTTTTAATCTTCTCAATGTAAAAGAACATCAGAGTACGAATAAACAGATATTCTAACGATCGACTTACCAATGTCTGAACATTTTGTCAGCTCACACAAATCGTACTCTGTATTACTGACGTAGCACCACGGTGACTCCCTGATACCACGTGGGTTGCGGCAGTAATTGTGTGAAAAGTTGAAGACATGAAAATACAGTTTCCAAGGTTTGCATAGCAGACCAGACTTGGTGATGTTTTGATGACCAGCGTAGTTCCTACCCGTACCATTGTAGCATTTCTCATCTGAATGGATGGAAAGATTAACCGCTCAATATTAGGAAGAATGACGCAGGTGAATACAAGATTTCGCGCGCTGATTGGTCAATAATAATGTCAGATTTTGCAATAATCACGGCGCGGTGAATGTCATATGTTGTTTGATGATGATTAATGATATACATGATGATGATGATGATTAATGATATCATGATGATGATGATGATTAATGATATTCATGATGATGATGATTAATGATATTCATGATGATGATGATTAATGATATTCATGAAGATGATGATGATTAATGATATTCATGATGATGATTAATGATATTCATGATGATGATGATGATTAATGATATTCATGATGATGATAATGATTAATGATATTCATGATGATGATGATGATTAATGATATTCATGATGATTAATGATATTCTTGATGATGATGATGATGATTAATGATATTCATGACGATGATGATGATGATTAATGATATTCATGATGATGATGATGATAATGATTAATGATATTCATGATGATGATGATGATGATTAATGATATTCATGATGATGATGATGATAATGATTAATGATATTCATGATGATGATGATGATAATTAATGATATTCATGATGATTAATGATATTCATGATGATGATGATGATGATTAATGATATTCATGATGATGACGATTCAATACAAAGATGGGGGAATTCCAATATGTTCAAAAGAGAATTAATAATGTGCAGACATCATGTCTAAATATTCCCTTCCAATTCCTATGTCTACGGGCGTTCTTACTGTACTTGGCACATTTACAAAACCTTCCATCAGCCCCCCTAAAAACTTTAATGAATCGTTATCAATTGCAGTCATACTAGTGCTGTACGACCGCAAAACATCATTTCATTGAATCGTGCAAACAAACGCATAGCGAGTTTAATCCGCCATCGAAGTCCTGGTGATCAAAGCTTTAATCACTGACCAAAGTATGACAAAAATGGGACTTAACTACAGAATACCACGCATTGTGAGTCATTAAAAGCTCATTCATGTAGGGTATCTATGAAGCTAAATTGAACAACTTTTCCTTTTCTTGTTAATCCTCGAAGTATAGAATTTCTCAAGTAGATTTGATTTGAAGGGAGTTGGAGTGAGTAACTGTTACGGAATTTATAAACACTTAATGACATTGAATCAGGCATTTTTTATTCCATTCGTCGCTGCGTTTAACTGCACGTTACTTAACAAATCGATGAAATTTCACACATTTCATGTAGGTAGTTGTCTGTATGTTGTGTAACCGAGGATATCAATTGCTGAAAGTCAACGAAGAGTTGGTCACTCTACGGGTAGTCTAACACACACGTTATCTCAACACGAAATCCATAGGAACGCAAAGTTAATCACATTTTAATAGTTTTACCAACCTTTCAATTTCTCCAGATGTCGTATGTCCTTAGGTAGCGTAGAAGAGATATCGAGTGACAGAGGGGGGTCGAGAGTGTCGGCTATGGGAAAAAAAATTAAGCATTTAGCTAAATTAACAAGCAACTACTCACTAAACAAGACGTTGACTTGATCACTCCACCCACAGGCTAAAACGGGAGATACAGGCACAGGAGATACAGGCACAGGAGATACAGGCACAGGAGATACAGGCACAGGAGATACAGGCACAGGAGATACAGGCACAGGAGATACAGGCACAGGAGATACAGGCACAGGAGATACAGGCACAGGAGATACAGGCACAGGAGATATAGGCACAGGAGATACAGGCACAGGAGATACAGGCACAGGAGATACAGGCACAGGAGATACAGGCACAGGAGATACAGGCACAGGAGATACAGGCACAGGAGATACAGGCACAGGAGATACAGGCACAGGAGATACAGGCACAGGAGATACAGGCACAGGAGATACAGGCACAGGAGATACAGGCACAGGAGATACAGGCACAGGAGATACAGGCACAGGAGATACAGGCACAGGAGATACAGGCACAGGAGATACAGGCACAGGAGATACAGGCACAGGAGATACAGGCACAGGAGATACAGGCACAGGAGATACAGGCTAAAACGGGAATTGCTGAACGATCGCGCGCACTTTAGGGAGATGATCGCCTGGGGTCGATCATGCATGCTGTTACTGTAACCTATGCCAAACAACTAGCTGGCCGATTAAGGCAAGTGGGTTCCCTGTGCTTGTTCCCTGTGAATCGTAAAGGATAGAAAAGCCGAGGAAAGACTGGGGCGACAATCCTAAAGCCGTTAATAATTTCCTCTCTTTTTCGTTTTCTTTCAACTTTCTTATGTTGTGACAAACAAACAAAAATTGAAAGAAAAGGACAAAGATATTGTGCGTGTCTCTCTCTCATTTTTGTCTTTCACGACACAGGAACCCCAACAAATTTCTTTTAGAGCATACACACCTTTTGTGATCCCCATTGAAGTACAGAACTTGTGGTCTTCCTGTGCTTTGGTTGGCAGATGAGAACAATTGGGTAGCAGTCTCCCTACGCCGCTAGGATCTCTAAGAGCCATTTTAAGCTCCATACGACAAACATTGTCGTACAACGCGAAGCAATCCTCTCGGCATAACTTCGGCTTCACGTCGATAATCTTCGGGTCGCATGTATTGAAGATGTGGTAGCACAAGGCGCGGATGGCGTACTTCCGGCAGGACTGCGTCATGGACGGGGCTTCTCGTATTGCGTTGAGTGTCCCACTGACTCGATGTTCGATATCTTCGATATAAAGTCGACTGAAGGCAAATACCATTTCGCCATTCAGGTATTCGGCGCAGGTTTTACCTTGGTATGGTTCACACCGTGGATATCTGTGAAAATATACACTTAGATGAACACATATCACACCAAACTGTGTTTAGCTAAATTTGTTTTTTTCTCGCTTCTATAATTTGACATCCTCGGGAACCCAGGGGTATATTCTGTCGCTCGTTACTCGCTCCCAGAGAAATACCCCTGGGAACGAAGTCTGTTGGAACTTGTTACTCGCTCCCAGAGAAATACCCCTGGGAACGAAGTCTGTTGGAACTTGTTCCGGAAGTCAAAAGTACTCTCGTTTCTGATTAGTCGACCTAGGAAGGTCGACCAATCAGTATCAAGTATATTCTGGTTTGAATAGGACAGCCGCCATTTTGAATGTTGACTTCCGGAACGAGTTCCAACAAACTTCGTTCCCAGGAGTATTTCTCTGGGAGCGAGTAACGAGCGACAGAATATACTCCTGGGTTCCCGAGGATGACTCTAGTAGTAGATCTCCGAATTCTTGCAACTTTAGGTTGTCTTTTCCTCCTATCTTTGGGAACACGTTGAATGAATGAATGAATGAATCAATCAATCAATCAATCAATCAATCAAAATCACTAAAAAATCACGTTGAACTTGTTCAAATGGACATTCGTATTTCTCTGGAAGCGAGTAACGAGGAATGTACCCCTGGGTTCCCGAGGATGATAATTTAAAGGCATCTAATTTCACAAGAACCAAACTACCTGGTATTTCTACTGTGAAACATAAAGGACAGTTTACCAGCAGTTTTGTGCCAAATGTTGTGTGGCGTCTGTAGATCATTTTCTAGGGGTATTAGATCGGCTTAGATTTCTTATATATGGACCTAGCCTTTGACTTAGACATAGTATTATATAATAATTATAATAATAACACTTTATTGGGTAAACTAGTCTTAGACGTAGACCTAGATTTTTAACTTGGACGGCCTAACCAGTTTGACTTTAGACCTAGACCTGTAGATACATTGACCCAGATTTTAGACCTAGACACATTGACCCAGATTTTACACCTAGACACATTGACCCAGATTTTAGACCTATTGTAGATCGATTTTGTCTGTCCGTCTTTTTCTTTGTTTATTCAGTAATGGTGTCTGTTCACGCAACGATACTTACTTGTTTCGTCGTGTTTTGCCACCTTTACGAGGTCCTAACAACCAAAATACAAAACATTTAGTTTTAATTACTCTCAAGAATGAAACCACAGGAAACCCACACAAAAAGATAATAATTCGATATTCTTTCACCAAAACTCTAACATGGACACACTTACGTTTCGTAATCCGATGAGCCGGTCGCCTTGTTAACACTGGTGGGACGGAAGTTACTTGGTTGATATTGCTAAGGCCTGTCAAGATACAAGGTGATTTTCTTGATGTTGTAAGACATGTTATACCCAGAGTTAGTCGCTAATCTTAGATTAATTTTGCTAATAGACTTAGTAGAGTAAATCTGTCTGCTTAATCCTGGATTAGCCTTTAAAGACTGAGAGCGATCACTATTATAGTACACCGCTTCAACTTTCAACTTTTTTATGTGTTTGTGTTTCTCTCTCATTTTTGTCTTTCACGACACAGGAACCCCAACAAATACCTTTTAGAGCATACACACCTTTTGTGATCCCCATTGAAGTACAGAACTTGTGGTCTTCCTGTGCTTTGGTTGGCAGATGAGAACAATTGGGTAGCAGTCTCCCTACGCCGCTAGGGTCACTCCTAATTAATGCAAGCTCCGTATGACAAACATTGTCGTACAACGCGAAGCAATCCTCTCGGCATAACTTCGGCTTCACGTCGATAATCTTCGGGTCGCATGTATTGAAGATGTGGTAGCACAAGGCGCGGATGGCGTACTTCCGGCAGGACTGCGTCATGGACGGGGCTTCGCGTAATGCGTTGAGTGTCGCACTGACTCGATGTTCGATATCTTCGATATAAAGTCGATTGAAGGCAAATACCATTTCGCCATCCAGGTATTCGGCGCAGATTTTACCTTGGTATGGTTCACACCGTGGATATCTGTGAAAATATTGAAAATAAACTTAGACCCAGACTTTAGACCTTAACTTAGACCTAGACTTAAAGTTAGACATTGACTTAGTTAGACCCAGACATTAGACCTTAACTTAGACCTAGACTTAAATTTAGACCTTGACTTAGTTAGACCCAGACTTTAGACCTTAACTTAGACCTAGACTTGGACCTACACTTTAGACCTTGACTTTAATAGTTAGACGCAGACTTTAGACCCAGACTTATAGATTTTAGACCTAGACTTAGTTAGACCCAGACTTTAGACCCAGACTTATAGATTTTAGACCTAGACTTAGTTAGACCCAGACTTACTAGATTTTGGACCTACACTTTAGACCTAGACTTAGTTAGAAGACAGACCTTAACTTAGACCCAGACTTATAGATTTTGACTTAGACTTAGTTAGACCCAGTCTTTTTTTAGACCCAGACTTGGATAGATTTTGGACCTAGACTTAGTTCGTTGTACCCAGGGTTCGTTAACTATCGAGACCGTAGACTTGGACCTACACGAGGGTTCGTTAGACCTTGACTTAGTTAGACGCAGACTTTAGACCTTGACTTAGTTCTATCGACCGTTGACTTTAGACCCAGAGGGTTCGTTAGAGGGTTTGGCCTATCGAGGGTTCGTTGTATCGAGACTTCGTTGTATCTAGACTTCGTTGTAGAGGGTTCGTTGTAGACGTTTAGAGGGTTCGTTGTATCGAGGGTTAGACCCAGACTTTAGACCTTGACTTAGACCTAGACTTGGACCTACACTTTACTGAGACCTAGATTTAGTTAGACTCAGACTTTAGACCTTGACTTAGACCCATCGACTTTTCTACCGAGGGTTCGTTTTTCGAGGGTTCGTTTATCGAGTTCTATCAGTGGAGCGTAAGGGACGGGGAAAGGGTTGGTTCGTTCGTTCTATCGAGGGTTCGTTCTATCGAGGGTTCGTTCTATCGAGGGTTCGTTCTATCGAGGGTTCGTTCTATCGAGGGTTCGTTCTATCGAGGGTTCGTTCTATCGAGGGTTCGTTCTATCGAGGGTTCGTTCTATCGAGGGTTCGTTCTATCGAGGGTTCGTTCTATCGAGGGTTCTGTTCCATACATCTTTTTACTGTAACTTAGGTCGGGGTGAAAGGACTTCGTTACATAAGGGATCGTTAAATCGAGGTGTGTTCACGTAACGATACTTACTTGTTTCGTCGTGTTTTGCCACCTTTACGAGGTCCTAACAACCAAAATACAAAACATTTAGTTTTAATTACTCTCAAGAATAGTTAGAGTCCAGTCCACACAGTAATTTTTACCACAGGAAACCCACACAAAAGAATAATAATAATTCGATATTCTTTGACCAAAACTCTAAGATGGACACACTTACGTTTCGTAATCCGATGAGCCGGTCGCCTTGTTAACACCCGCCACGGAAGTTACTTTTTGACATTTTCTAAGGCCTGTCAAGATACAAGGTGATTTTCTTGATGTTGTAAGACATGTTATACCCAAGAGTTAGTCGCTCAACTTAGATTAATATTGCTAATAGACTTAGTAGAGTAAGTCTGTCTGGATTAGCCTTCTACATCGAGGCATTGCACAAGGATTTGTGAGAGGGATCACTATTACAGGCTTGACGCCCTTGTAGTACCCTTGGGTACCAAAACTCGTTTGTCGACCCAATTCAAAATGGCGGACGACAGCGTGAATTGGCTTATTCCATTGTGTTGTTTTCATTGGACTATTACACACTAACTAATAGTTTCCGTTTCATGGATTTCTGAAAACCATTCTATAACGTATTTGAGCATTTTAAAGCGAGATAGGTGCTTTTCCATCGAGTTAATTAGCACGATGAGAACATCTCTGCTTTTCACACTTTCTTCGTTGTCGCTTACCATGCTTAATTGAAAGTGCCTATAAAGAGCGAAATGTCAATTTTAAAAAAAGTACTTGATTTTATAAGATTTTCTGCGAATTACGATTTATCGATTCTGAGCAAGAAGTGATTTGTTATGAATTTTTGAAATATTTATTTTGAGGTCCCACTTGTCTTTTTGAAGACTGGGTCGAGTGACGTCTACTAGGGAACCACTCGAAAGCGGCTTCCAATTTCACATATGTATACTAGGAATTTTATCCAAAGAACAAGAGACTTTTGCTTCTGAATTTCGAGTGATTGAACGACAGAAAAACGATTAGGATCCCTTCAAAAGTAATCCATATCGCTATAATGGCTACTACAGAGCAATTGGATTGAGTATTGGAATAACTCTTTTGGCCATTATGAACGTGAAACTCAGGTCGGTGACAGTATGTTTACACCCCTCGGGTTCACTATCCAGTACTGAAGTCAAACTATCAAAAGCAAAAAAAATCATGGAAAACAGTCTGGGAAAACAGATAACACGAAGACAATATGTTGTATTAGCAATACAAGTGTCCATGATACAAGAAAACTAACACATCGGACATATTCATCGTATATTCATCATATCGACATACGGTACGTACAGCTATGCATGTATACATGCATGTACATATGACTCTCCCGTTTGGGTCGAATTCCGTACATGAAACTGTTTTACCTCTACTATATTTCTAAGGGTAAACTGAGGATAATTTTTATAATTTCTTGTGTACAATCACTTTTTGCACATTTATTTGCCGTATGTCCGTAAACAATAACAATTTTATAATAGTCCAAGTCGGTATTTGGGTCTATTACGTTTTTAGTCTCCCTCGCAGCCGTATTTAGTGTCTGCCTGAGAAGTGTATTGTACTACAGAACCAACAACGGAGAGATGACAACTGTGGTTTACAATAAAGATAGAATTAAAAACAGTGAACACATTTATTTGCGATATTTACTTTATATAAGTCTTATGTTAAAATATGAAGTATTTTTCAATAAATTCTATACCCGGTCTATAACAAAAGAACAATTATTACTCTTTTTTTTGTTTCAGATAAACCCACTGAGTATGTCGGTAATAAATAGCGATGTCAGAGAATCCACATACAACAATGCTGAATGCTAGCTATTGGGATCGAATACAAAATTGTAGATTGAAATACAGCTTGTATGCGTACAGTAACAATTTAATTGTGTGTATTTCGGTGATATAAACCTTACTCCCATGCAGTGTTGATATGCAACCTTTATAGGTATAAACATAAAATATTCGATATATTAGATAAAAAGCTTGAGCTTTTATTACGGTTCGGCACAAATCCCACCGTTATCGAGTTTAGGTCTCAGCGGCAGTAATTTCGCCGTCCTTTAGCTGGTCGGTCATCGCCTGAGATAGATAATAAATGAAGACCAATACCTTCTTGAAGGTTTGGGTAATTGTTACATCCATAAACCATGCATCTAGTTGACTTTTTTTAAGCGATCAATCTAATTTTTAAGTCCTGTAGCTAGCGTTGTGCCAAAGGGATTCACCCGGCCATCATTTGCATTAATAATAATTTGTTCAGCCGTATATATAGGGCTCAAAATGTAGCTTATTATTGACAGTAAGATTATAGAATACTGTGTACTGCTCTATGCCGCAATTAAATTCAATATGGGCTCCTGATAGACCTGAATAAAGTGAATAAAGTGAAATCTCTCAGAAGTTCTAGTGATTTTGGGATACGTTCGGTTGTTGTTGTCCCTACTGGACGTCACAACCGAGCTCGGCCCAGTCTCCCAACATGATCGATCCCGGGTCTGCAACCGCTCGGAAAAAGCCGTTTTTAACTACTTTCAAAAATTCATAACAAATCAAGGATTGCTCGGAATCGAAAATCGTTTTCGCAGAACATCTTATAAAATCAAGTACTTTTTATTGAAATTGACATCAAAATGGGGGTTATAGGCATTCTCGTCAGGATATATTCCAGTTAGGTTCCACCCCTCCGCCCATAAATCTGCTATATTAAATATTTATTTACCAGTCTTCGCAGGGAGAGGATTACCTCGTGTCCTAATCTTGAGCCAGCCAACAGCTTGTACAGTGGTTCCCGATGATATCACAATGCACTGGTACTTCCCAGCATCCTCTGCGCGCGAATGCCGGACTTTTAACCGAGACCCCCAGCGGAATTTCTTGATTTTGAGCCGCGAGCCAATAGGAGCTCCGTCTTTTAACCACGTGATATTGACAGGGATTTTCTTGGTGTTCAACCTGCACTTGAGAGTGACTGATTTGCCTTCGTACATTGAGATGTTCTGGACACTTGCGCTGAGAATTAGAGCTGAGGAAACAAAATAATATTTATTATAAATTATTGTAATTTATGATGATTTTATGGACATTTTATGGACATATACCTTATATGGAATTTCGTTACCAAATAAGGATCGACTGGACAACAACGAAACATTTCTTAATGAATAGGACTTTTTGAATATAATTCTCTTGTTACTGAAACCCAGGACGACTGTTTCTCAAGTTGATTGTCTGTATTTTATCGACCTAGACTCTGTTCCAGTCCTTCAGTCTGTGTTCCTCGACTATTCTCAACAAAGGGAACCCATGGCCGAAACTAACGCTTACCTTTCATCGTCACTCTGACACAGTTCTGATATCCGGGATCACTTCTGGCGGGCAATGTCGAACAGTCCCGTACGTATTTACTACTAAGTCGCCTTTTAGCGTACTGAAACTCTAGCTTACATACATCCAGCTGAAGTGCATAGCAGTCTTCCTGACATATCTCTCTTTTTCTCGGTGTTTTAGACGTCAGATCGCAAGGTGGGAAGATCGAGTAACATATGGTTGGCATGACATACTTCATGCATCGATCCGTCAGATAGCCGGCTATAATGTCGTAGAACGACTTGAGTCGCTCTTCAGCGGCTCGTTGATTTTCCTTCAGATATATCTGTTTGCCTTTCAGGTGCTGTGAGCAGAACGATCCTCGGTATTTTTGGCAAACGGGGGAACGTCTGTGAAGAGAAATGCAAGGGTCATTTGGACGGTTGGAGTTCGAATCGGATGGAGAAGGGCGTTACTGAGGAGGACGGGAGCGGGCGGTGAACAGGATGTCTTTTAACCGGTCATGCGCAGTAGTATAACATTTGCTAAAATGACGCCTCCTCCGTCACGTCGAAGGCAGCAAATGCAGTGTTTTCAGACAAGAGAGAGAACGCAAGGGAATGGGTGAGAAAAAGAAGGAAAGGGAAAGAGATGAGAGAATATAAGACGCAAGATTATCACATTGCGAGGAGACTTGAGTCGAGAAAAGCAAGACGTGATGAGAATGTAACAAGAAGAAAAATGGAAAAGATGCGAGGCGAGAAGAGAAGAAATTTAAAAAGGCGAGACAAATGATAAATATCCGAGGAAAATCAGCAAAGGGAAACGGAAATTGTTTACACATGCTTGGGTTGCGTCCTAACGTGTAACGCTGTGCTTGGGGGACATACAAAAGCACTTTTTAAATGCGAATGAAACCACATGAACAGCACCCGACGAATATTTCGAATCTTTCATCGACTGAAGACTCAGTAGACTGTTACGTGTTATCAGCAAAGATATGACTTATTTACGATGAACTGACGTGGGCGCAACAAGAAAAGTCTGCACTCAGATGAACTCCTAACACTCAGCGCATGCAGATGAAAACCGCCTATAATACGGGCAACCTAAAATTATAGTTCTAAAACTAGAGTCGTAACTAAAGCGCTATCTAAATATAAATCGAATAGAAGCTAGGAGGACAAAGCATTTACCTTAAACTACTGGTAAACTCGGCACTCTAACTAAGAATTTGGCACCAAGAATTTGCGTACTAGAATTAGCAAACAGATCTACTCGTGCGTCAATACTTATCATGTAGTTTATCATGAGCTTAAAGACCACTGGAATGAGAGCCACGTCGAGGGTTCTAGGCTGTATTTGTCTTGATACAATCAGTACAATAAACAGATTTAAGCATCTAATAATAATAATAATAAATAATAATAATAAAGACTTCCAAGTCTCGAATGAAGCGAAGACCGCAAACAGCCGCAACCTCATGAACATTAAGTCATCATTATCATCATCATCAATAACATCAACAACATTGTCATCTAAAATTCAAGGAAATAAGCTTCATCTACGCTATTTTTTGACGGATTTATTCCGAACTTTCGGGTTCCAGACCCATATCATCGTCAGGGAAATGATGGTACAAGGCAATGCTTCAACGGTTAAAGCTATTTAAAAAAACGTTGTCTCGTGCTTCGTGCGCATTGTACATTGCGTTTTGCATATACTGAGAATCATTTTTCTACTCACTGAGCTCAACATGTCGACAAATCAAATAACTTTCCATCGAAGCCCATCACTATTTATAGTGGCGGCATGACTGTTTTATACACGTAAGACGCATGCATTTCAATCATCGAATACACAATGCAATATGCAAAGTGCAATCAATACGCAATGTGCAATACGCACGAAACACGACAACCTTTTTTGAAATAGCTGTATACTGAAACAAAGTGCGCGCGCGTGACACAATAGAAAACATAATAAAAATAAATCCGTCAAAAAATAGCGTCGATGAAGCTTATTTCCTTGAATTTAAAATGAATCCTACGAACAAACAATCTTTAAAACATTGTCATCGTCATCAACATTGTCATCGTCATCATCAATCATCATTATCATCAACATTGTCATCGTCATCAACATCGTCATCAACATTGTCATCGTCATCAACATTGTCATCGTCATCAACATTGTCACTGTCATCGTCATCAACATTGTCATCATCAATCATCATTATCATCAACATTGTCATCGTCATCAACATTGTCATCGTCATCAACATTGTCATCGTCATCGTCAATCATCATTATCATCAACATTGTCATTGTCATCGTCATCACCTTCACCGACAGGTCCATCACCACGAACTCCAACACTCTCTTCTTTCGAGTACAGTAATAATACTAATAATGAGTATACCCTGCAGTATGTCCAAGCTGCCACTCGTACACTTATCACGAATCTTTAAAATCACTTATCAGTTATTTGACTCGTGAAGCCTCTGAGCGAGACAATGAGTGTCAAAGAAGATAGTAAGTAGATAGTTGAATCACAGTGCTTACTGGAGCTATAAATATACCACCTCTGAGCGAGACAATGAGTGTCAAAGAAGATAGTAAGTAGATAGTTGCATCACAGTGCTTACTGGAGCTATAAATATACCACCTCTGACTATCAAAGCCGATGGCCTCCACATTCTTCTTTCTGCTAATGGCACTAGAGATGTTGAATTGCTTCCAAAACACTTGAAAATATCAATAACCAATTCAAAGCACTTGAAGAAGTCTGTCCAAGAACAGCTAAGTGATCTCTGATCATAATCTAAATTCTCCTTGATCGCAAGTCACTTCCGCTGTAGCCTACTATACGTAGCTGTAGGTCAGCGCCCGGATGTTTGGAGTGGTAGGTGAGAGCTCGAGAGGACCACCAGCTACGCAGGCTATGTTTGTATACAATGATGGTTCGATGATGGACTGAATTGTCCTATATACAAATGTTAGTGATTTGTTATCTAGTAGGACCTTGTGCTAATACGACTGAAGCAAGTAACCCCCTCCCCTCCCCTCTGCACGCTGGCTTCTTGATCGATAGAACGATCGGCTGAAAAACACGTGCATTTTTTGTTTAGAAACATTTATGAAACTAACAGTTGTTTATCGGGAGAAAATAAGTACTGCTCTATCGGGGATCATTACGCGCGCACTGAATCATGTTGCCATGGTAACTTGTACAACAATAGACTTCCCCAGGAAACACTGGATTCGTTTATATTTCACCCTTCGAAACCACTGAAACAATCGTCGCATTCACAACAGCTGACCTACATATGATCTTACTATTTCACCGCAGTTAGGTGTGTTCTCTGTTGGATATACCGCAGATGAGGCTCTTCGCCCCTTGCGTAAATCAATGAGGCTCTTCACCCTTTATTATTATTATTACGTAAATCAACGAGGCTCTTCACCCTTTATTATTACGTAAATCAATGAGGCTCTTCACCCTTTATTATTACGTAAATCAATGAGGCTCTTCACCCTTTATTATTACGTAAATCAATGAGGCTCTTCACCCTTTATTATTACGTAAATCAATGAGGCTCTTCGCCCTTTATTATTACGTAAATCAATGAGGCTCTTCACCCTTTATTATTATTATTACGTAAATCAATGAGGCTCTTCACCCTTTATTATTATTATTACGTAAATCAATGAGGCTCTTCACCCTTTATTATTATTATTACGTAAATCAATGAGGCTCTTCACCCTTTATTATTATTATTACGTAAATCAATGAGGCTCTTCACCCTTTATTATTATTATTACGTAAATCAATGAGGCTCTTCACCCTTTATTATTATTATTACGTAAATCAATGAGGCTCTTCACCCTTTATTATTATTATTACGTAAATCAATGAGGCTCTTCACCCTTTATTATTACGTAAATCAATGAGGCTCTTCACCCTTTATTATTACGTAAATCAATGAGGCTCTTCACCCTTTATTATTATTATTACGTAAATCAATGAGGCTCTTCACCCTTTATTATTACGTAAATCAATGAGGCTCTTCACCCTTTATTATTACGTAAATCAATGAGGCTCTTCACCCTTTATTATTACGTAAATCAATGAGGCTCTTCACCCTTTATTATTACGTAAATCAATGAGGCTCTTCACCCTTTATTATTACGTAAATCAATGAGGCTCTTCACCCTTTATTATTACGTAAATCAATGAGGCTCTTCACCCTTTATTATTACGTAAATCAATGAGGCTCTTCACCCTTTATTATTATTATTACGTAAATCAATGAGGCTCTTCACCCTTTATTATTATTATTACGTAAATCAATGAGGCTCTTCACCCTTTATTATTATTATTACGTAAATCAATGAGGCTCTTCACCCTTTATTACGTAAATCAATGAGGCTCTTCACCCTTTATTATTATTATTACGTAAATCAATGAGGCTCTTCACCCTTTATTATTATTATTACGTAAATCAATGAGGCTCTTCACCCTTTATTATTATTATTACGTAAATCAATGCGAGAGATTTTGGGATTCACGGTTCTTATATAAAACTTGTCGACATTTCATTTCATTTTGAACTCGGAGTCGCGAGTTCCAGCCACCAAATCATTCATTTTTCCTGTCTTTTTTCTACAATAATATCGAATCCTCGAGTTATCGTCTAGTCGCTGATAAAACCAAACCGTCTTAGGCTACAACAAAACATACAACAATTACGACGTTTTGTGAAGATCTGGACCCTTGACAAACGGCTGTCTTCTATTCTTCGTTTGCAACCACGTGGTATTTGGCGGATTACGGGTCGTTCGAAATATCATTTCCTTTGCCAAATAAAATAAAAACCTTATGAGCTTGTAGAGCTAGCAAAATAACAAATCTGGGCCAAATTTTGGAGCACTAGAGCATTTCTTTACCGAGCTATGAGCAAACGAAGTTTCCAAATATTTGGTGTAAATGTATGGCGGCGCCATGTTGGAAGACAACTGATGTCTTCCAACATGGCGGCCTAGATTTCAAAAAATAAATTCAAGCTTAGAGTTGATATACATCACTTAATTTCACAAAAAATATAACTTATAAACATGTATAAAACTAAAACCATTTAATTTGGTACAAATTTGTTGGTTTCTACGACTTTTCAGAGACGTGACTAGCGTTTGGTAAGAGTTGCGTGACACAATTCAAACTTCGAAAACTCAGCCACAAAAGATCGAGCCCATCTGAAACTTTCTACAACAATTCATATCACAATTCTCTAAAACACTGCCAAGAATCAAGTTGATAGGATCCATAACTAAATTTTAGAATTTTTTTAATTAATTCGCAAGGGGAAGTGACGTCAAGTGCAAACGAAGAATAAGCATAGAGTGGATCCAACTGACCTAATTAGGGAGTAGAGCTGTAGTTTGTAATTGAATTGCAAACGTAAACTTGACAATCCTGTGTATAATCCAGATATGACGAATTGGTGAGCGAAGCCGAGGGAGAGGGGCCGGGGCGTGGGGTGGCGTGGGGAAAATCTCCGCTACTCTCAAGACCCTATGGATACATGGGCGTACTCTTAGGCCGTGTTTATACTTCAGCACTTTACCAAGGTATAAATCAGAAAGCTTTAAGGTTAACCGCTCAAGAAACAATAGTTTTCTAATTTCTATCGAGGTTTGGTAACTCGTTTACTTCAGTAAACCACCAAGTGTAAACACGGCCTAAGAATACTATACTTTAAGAAGACCACGATGTGTTGTACGAGAGATATGTTTCGACAGGCCATCAATACGTTCATGTACGATAATACAGAATTACAACAAACTAATCCCTAAATAAAACAACATTGTCATAGAAAAAGGTTACAATCATTGGTAACGAGTTCCTGTAAGCTCTTAAGTGTTACGTGTCTAAATAAAGTATTGTATTGTATTTGGCGATGATAGAAGCGCTTGGGCTACAAAATACGATCTACTCTAACGACAACTAGATGAGATTGTACAGTACTAAAGATTTGTCTGTTTACCGTGATCTCTCAGGGTCGGTAAAGGAACATTTAAAGCATCATCGGAAGATAAGATCGAATGAAAGCCAATGCAATGAAATACTCCTTATAATGAGTGCAAGTCGAGCTGGAACTTTGCCAGCAAATATCTCTATGATCAAACGTTATTTCTTCGATCTTCGATAGGAGATACGTTTTCGTGAATATATTAACCGTTTTGTTCCGGGGTTTGTCGTTCTGTGGAGGCAAATATATCGAATGCATTTCTAGAAGAATTTTGGAATACTTCAATAAAACCATGACTGCTGAAGTAATGAAATATTGAAGAAAATTAAAGGAAAACCCTTCGAATGCTATATGGACAGCCATTAAAATGCTGTGCACTGTAGATGGGAAAGCCATTACAATGTTGTTATTACTATAAAATATGCTGTGTACTTAACGAAAAAAGCATGTCAACTAGTTTTAATCCCAATACATGTACAATCGACTACTTAAGATTGTTTACTCTGTAAACACAAAAACAATCATACAGCAATTATTATGTTTGCTTTGTGTTTTGAGTTCAGAAAGCCAATCGATTTGAAATACCAGGGCATGCAAAGAAAGCCCGTCTAGTGCAAAGAAAGCCCGTCTAGTGCAAAGAAAGCCCGTCTAGTGCAAAGAAAGCCCGTCTAGTGCAAAGAAAGCCCGTCTAGTGCAAAGAAAGCCCGTCTAGTGCAAAGAAAGCCCGTCTAGTGCAAAGAAAGCCCGTCTAGTGCAAAGAAAGCCCGTCTAGTGCAAAGAAAGCCCGTCTAGTGCAAAGAAAGCCCGTCTAGTGCAAAGAAAGCCCGTCTAGTGCAAAGAAAGCCCGTCTAGTGCAAAGAAAGCCCGTCTAGTGCAAAGAAAACCTGTCTAGTGCAAAGAAAGCCCATCTAGTGCAAAGAAATTCCGTCTAGTGCAAAGAAAGCCCGTCTAGTGCAAAGAAAGCCCGTCTAGTGCAAAGAAAGCCCGTCTAATGCAAAGAAACTCCGTCTAGTGCAAAGCAAAGAAAGCCTGTCTAGTGCAAAGAAAGACCGTCTATAGTGCAAAATAAGACCGTGAAAACCCGTCTAGTGCAAAGAAAGACCGTGAAAGCCCGTCTAGTGCAAAGAAAGCCCGTCTAGTGCAAATAAAGCCGTCTAGTGCAAAGAAAACCCGTCTAGTGCAAAGCAAAGAAAGCCTGTCTAGTGCAAAGAAAGACCGTCTATAGTGCAAAGAAAGACCGTGAAAACCCGTCTAGTGCAAAGAAAGACCGTGAAAACCCGTCTAGTGCAAAGAAAGCCCGTCTAGTGCAAAGAAAGCCGTCTAGTGCAAAGAAAACCCGTCTAGTGCAAAGCAAAGAAAGCCTGTCTAGTGCAAAGAAAGACCGTCTATAGTGCAAAGAAAGACCGTGAAAACCCGTCTAGTGCAAAGAAAGACCGCGAAAGCCCGTCTAGTGCAAAGAAATGGTAACAAATTTCTTCAAAGTGTCAATTGTATTTTTAACAGACGTTTCGGGCATAGCCCTTCATCAGTGATCAACCGTTGTGTATACACGTGATTATAATTAAAGGCGCGCGCGCTGACTAACAAGGATCGAATTTACAGTGCAAAGAAAGCCCGTCATAGTGCAAAGAAAGCCCGTCAAGTGCAAAGAAAGCCCGTCTAATGCAAAGAAAGTCCGTCTAGTGCAAAGAAAGCCCGTCTAGTGCAAAGAAAGCCTGTCTAGTGCAAAGAAAGACCGTGAAAACCCGTCTAGTGCAAAGAAAGACCGTGAAAACCCGTCTAGTGCAAAGAAAGCCCATCTAGTGCAAAGATGTTTACAGACCTCGTTATCACCTTCAATAAAATTGCTTATCAAGTTCATATATCAAAATCGTAATATTTTGGAACACTTGTATATAATCCTCATTCAACGATAAAACACTATAAATCAATGATGAATTTGTGAAACAAAAATTGGAAATATAAAGCAATTCGGGAACCGTAGTTTCCTGTGGTGTCGGCGCGTCTTATTACTAAGACTAGAGGTTTTCCTCATGACCAACTCTTCCGTTGTTGGTTATTTCCACGCTTCTAGCTGTGCAAATGTGAAAGATTGTTGATTGGAATTTTAACTTTTGTATTCAATCATATCCTGTGGAGAATCTTTGGTAACAAGTTGACAAGGTTCTGTTGAAGGATTTTGCCTTCAAGTTACTTGGATCGCAAATTAGTTTTCGTTAAATGAGTTACTGATTTACATAATTACAATGTATAATTTTACAGAGTATTTTCATTGTAAATCCCCGAGCAACGAGCCACAACGAGTTTTGTTTTTCCATTTTACCGTCACTAGAAACGAAGTATATTCTCGTATCTACTGTAAGAAAAGATAGATATTATCACATTCCAATACTTGATATTTCGATTCTTTTTCACTTTCGAGTTGAAACAAACATTCATTTTTTATATTAATCCTACTGAGTAAGATGCAATCTTCCCAAATAATTTAATTACTTACAGTGCTCTTTATAGGTATTTTGCGACTATCAGACGCCATGGTACTTAGTATGTAGATAGAGAGAAATCAGTGTTTTCAATCACAGGAAAACCTGGACGAAAATGAAGTTAATTATGGACCAAATGAGGCAGAATTGCGTCGGATTTAATGCATCTTCCTCGAGAGACTATAGACTCTTAACCTGGATGACACAAGCACCGCTAAATCGATCAAGTTATCTATTACACTCAGAGACATGGTACATCTGGGCGTTTAAGGGGAGAGATGAAATGCGAACAAGTTTAATTGTAGCCAGAGGAACTTTCGATTATGAACTTGATTACCAAAGGTATTTGCTAGATAACATTTGGGGGCAACGAAGACTGCCGAGGGATCCTAAGCACGTTTCTTGTTTTGGCCTATAATTACTACACGAGCGCAGTGCTTTGATGTGCAGTGGTTCTAAAGATGTAAGAAGGAATGCGCAGACAACGAACAATACTGCACGCATGGTAGCTTCTAAAATAATAGAGACGGAACACGCCTTTGGAGGTAATCAATCTTTTACTTCGATAAATTGCTTTTGACCAACTCACAACAACGACATAACAAAGGCACTCTCCGAAATAATAGACGTCTTTGAAAATCACAAAAGATCATAAGGTCCTAAAACACCTATGTGAAACGAAGATGACTCGTACGATAAAATTGACCAGAGTGTACTACTACAGAACAGCAAACATACCACAGTACACACAACGAGAGCAACTAAACGATCAAATAGTAATTTATACTTGTTGATGTAAGAACATGGATTACCGAAAACCAAGAAAGACAACACTAGCCCAAGGCGACGTGTTTTCATCTCACTCTCATAGGAAGTGACAGTTGTGTGTTATTTAGAGCAGACTGTAATGTCCTCAGGATCATTCTAGGATTACACCCCCTAGAAAGCTATTGATTTCTTTGCCTTCAAAACTAAAGGCGCTGTAGAGAGAGGGAATCAAATCCCCCCACTGTAAGCGCTAATATCCTAATACGTCAATTTGAACCATCAATTTAATTATACCCTTAGAAAAGAGACACTATTACTTTTGTAAGGCGGTAGGTTATAACGCGAGACTTCGAGAACCCGCAAACAGATGGCTTTTTGTAGCTGTTATGTGTAGATTCCTCACTCGTAGCATGTGCTGGTTCGTCAAATCAAATATCTTTTTTTGGGGGGGACGATTCTGTCAAATTCCGAACTAAATAACAACCATGCAGAAGAGGTTATCCCTCTTTACAGCATGTTCATCGAGTATTGGGGCATCGGGGGAAATAGAATTTAATGCAGCTGGATTGAAGGTTGCTGCATGGAGTTTCTTTTGAATTGTAAATGAACATTTTTCTGCTGTATACATGTATACTGTCTACTATAAATAGATGAGTACAGAACAAGAACAACAAACATTGCCAGTAATATGATCTTCAATCAATCAAATCAAACACATATGAACTCTTTTCATATACACTACATCGTAGATTTGACTATTATCTTAGTCTGTGGATGCTATAGCTGGAAATCAAAGTGTTTTCAATTCAAACCAGATCGCAAATCACGCGAGCGCTAAAGAGGCCGCGAAATCTTGTACTTGAGCACTCTGTGCTCAGTAAGCAAACACTTGGACGAACACAGTGTTGATCAAAAGCTCCGATACTCGACAGCAAAACGACCCCTCACATAGCATACTTGTGTGTATTAGACTCAATCCGTTCCTTCGATTTTAAGTAAGGCCTTAAGCCATGTTTACTGCCAATAGAGAACAATAAAAGTCTAAATAGGCTGACCGCAATAGATTGCTCTCGAATATATGGCCACCGTGGGTACAGTTACAATCAATTGCTTCAATGCTTTGTGAATAACTCTCTTTTATGAAAGAAAAGTGTCATTCTACAAGGCTCAACAAAGCTTGGAGTACTTACAAGGGCCTGAGTGGATACTTTCTGCCTCCTCGAGCATCAACTGCGAAGGAACGAGAGCAAGAGTCAGTTCATTCCAAAGAATCAACCACTTGATACGATTACAAGTGTGGTACTAATGAACTACGTACAGAATGAAACTCACCGCTCACTACTACTTTATAGGAAAGAAACTATATATCTGCATGTAGAAAAATCAGCTCGATGCTGTGAAAATCGTGTTGTACATGTTGACCGAGTATATTACGGTTACTTCAATGACAAACACTTCAGTGACACAGATCACAAATTCCATCGCAGATTAAATGAATCTTACAAAAGATGACAAAATTCTTCATATTCAGTGTTCAATTTACCGTTATTTTTCTCAGGAAGAGCAGTATCGTGAAGCAACTAGCGCTCAATGTTATTCAGATGTCACATTTTCGCTCAACATGCCGTGCGTTTGGTTGTATATAAACACACTGTTGTATACAATACTCGGTTCGACGAAGTCGTGCATAAATACTCGTAGTAAAGAACCTAGTAGCTTACCTTTAAACCAAAAGCACTGTAGACCCACAATAAGGTACCATATAGCCACAAACGGCTTCATTTGGCCTTCTGCACGGAGCTCTATGCGAACAGATGCTCAAGTCATGCTTCGTGATCCTCTCTCCCCCGAGCAACTCCTGACAAATCAAAATTTGAGAAACCGTGTCGTGACGTCACAGGCTCTTCTCCGGCCTGGGGTTGGTTTTTTGAGCCAATTATAATCTATAAAGGTCTTCTTTGGTCGTATAATAATTAGATTAATACGTGATCCCGGTAGAATTGAGGGGTTGGGACTTTGGAGAATCGAGAAGACAGGAATTTGGGGTTTTGGATTCTCATGAGGTACATGTGGAAATGTTTAATACTGAATAATTATTTGACTTTTTTTTTTTTGCTATGATAGCAATCAGAAGTTACACAAATAAAAATACCGTTACACAAACAAACACTGTCAATCTACCCGCGCTAAATGTTTAATACTGAATAATTATTTGAATTTTTTTTTTTTGCTATGATAGCAATCAGAAGTTACACAAATAAAAATACCGTTACACAAACAAACACTGTCAATCTAAACCCGCGCTAAGGACTTTCATCCTATTTGCGCTACATAGAGAAATTTGAGTTAGAGAAATTTGAGTTAGAAATCATTACAAAAATACAAACTTGTACCTTTTACTTGGTCACTTTCGTCTTCTGCTCGGCAATGCACTGGAATGAACACTTGGAGATATCTGCTTAGGTGTTGTCAAACTATGACTGCTTAATGCCACTTGGATACTGGATTAGACGCGCTATGCGTCAACCCAGATTGTAGTCTATCGTCACCACAGGACGCGGTAGCTCTTCTTCACAGGCAAAAAACATATACCGATAGCAAACTACTTTGCATATGTCTACGAGAGAAGACTATTGTGGCGAAGAAGGCAATGAGATGAACTTTGCAGTAGCTTGGGAAGATTTCTATGAGTCTTCCGATGCGTATGTCGCGCGTATGTGCGCGTGTTTGCCACTGCTTGACCAATAAGGATCATTAAGATTTGGAGATGAGTCTCTGTTTGGAGGCATTCTGTTCGGGGTGTAAGGTAACGAGGTCACACGGTAAGAAATTTGGCAGCAAAGTCAAACCAAACAGCGTGAAATTTCATATCTGACGAGGGAGGGAAACCACAAGTTTAGACAATACCTTTCATAGTTGTACAATTTGTACATTCTATTTTTTAAACATTTTTTTCTCATTGAAATCAAAATGAATCAGGTTTCCTGACTGAATAAAGAGAAAAACGAACACGACAGTTATTTTTTTCAATTCCTGTTCGCTTTCTTTTTAGTTTTGTTCAAACTATAAGTTGTTGGGTTTATATGAATCTTGATTGTACTGAAGTAGAAGCTCGCTTGTATTACTGAAAACTATAATCAAACCCAATCAGTAAACAAATACTTATACACACTTTAAACACTCGAAGTGTCAGCACAAATAATGTAACGATACTTAATGTTTGTATAGCTCAAACAACGAGGAAACGGGATCATTTACGGACAAATGCCAAATTGCGTATTAAACAAACTTCACTCAAAGAAACAATAATTTATAACAACACGAAGTTTTAGGAACTAATTGACGCTGTCCGTAGTGGTGAAGTTTTAATACCCCGGGGTTGGTAGTAGAAAGAATTCAATTGTTTCTATAAATACAAGACATAAAACCCGATCTCTCTGGCACAGAGGTGCTGAGCGACATTGCGCGCATACTAAAGATAGACTGAGGCACAGTGCGAAATCAACAAGCCAGGGATGCCTCGCGTCCTGGCATGGCCTGAGGATGTCTCCTCGCAGTGGAAGAAGCTTCAAATCGTCAATCAGCGTAAGTGCCTGAGGGGTTTTCAAGATGGCTTAAAACCGCATGTTTCCTGTTTTACAAACCCAACTTATCGTACGCAATCGGATTTGGCTCGGACTGGAGTTCGTTTTGAGATTATTTCTATGATTTCTCAAAAAAAACCTTGGATTTCTTTGATGTCTGACTGCGATTGCAATTTCAAATCGAGAAGATTCGGCTTAGAAAGATTAAAAGTGTAAAAGTTAAGTGTACATCAACGGATCGAGTCGTCAACAAGCCACTAAAGTGTTTAGAACCTTTAATCTGTTCCACTTTGTAGTGGACTTTTAGATTGTATCTTGTGGCCGTATCTTGTGCCTGAAAGAAAACAATAGGATTATACGACCCTGAGGGGTCATGGGATAATTCCACAGAAGCCACTAAAGTGCACCGGTACCTCGAAATCTGTTACTCCGCTGTTAGGTGCAGTAGATGGTATATTGTATGTCAGTAATCCTTAGCACTGACTGTATACGGACCTGAAGAATCATGAGTAATTTTCTGGAAGCCACTAAAATGCTTCGAACCTTTTTTCATTCATAAAAAACATTAATGTCATTGTGTTGCTGTTTACTTAATAGTAGTTATCTTCTATCTAATATAATACACAGCGATAAAAGCCGAGAAAAGTATCACGGGTAATTCACTGGAAGCCACTAAAGTGTCCGAATCGAACCTTTGATCGCTGCATTCCATCATTAGAGTTCGTACAGTCTATTCGACCCTATACTATAGTAGTGGATAAAACGGCCCTCGGGCGAATCAAGAGTAAAATAAATCACCTGACTGTTTCCAATGACAAGTTCTAGCTGCTCTTCTAGTGACACTCACCACAGTTCTTTCCTCACCCAAGAGACGTCACAAACACGGTGACTTCTAAGTTTATACTGACCAGAATCCCCCCCAGGAAAAAATAGAGTGAAGATGGAGCGAATGGGGACTGGTTTGCAAAGCTCAAAGCTATAGTTCCAAGATCGATGGTTCTCGAAGCACTTACACAGCAAGCGAAACTGAAAAGGATTTTTTTGGAGTAAATTATATTATTAGTGAAAAAGCCATTAAAATGCCGGGACATGTTGTCATATGAACGAGCAGAATGTCCTATTGATCAATGTAGAATATTTGTTAACAGCTTGGCGGTCTTGGGACTGTTTAGTGGCCTTTGATGATGAACCGACGCAGACATTGCTCAGTACGAATTATATACCTACTTAATTCATAATTTAGAAGCTCAAACTTGGTTTTGATAAACATTTGCCGTACTAACGGCCCTACACAAGCTATTTTAGAGGGAATGTTTATAACGAACACGTCAAACCTGGTTCAATTTACTGACCCGTTTTTACTGGTGACGCAAGCACAATCGCAAGACGTCAAATTTCACCGTGAAAACGGGCCTAACGCAAGCATAAGAGCAACCGTAAGGATAAAAATAATTCCATTTCTTGTGCTTTTCACACGACACAAGTTTTACGCCTGCGCTTTATATGTTTGAGTCCGTCTGTCGCAGAGTGGGTGTGTCGTTCCTTAAAGTGGTAACTATTTATCAACTCTCTTTTTTACAGACACCCAACTCTAGTGAAAGACGGACACATCGGCCAGCCGGGCAGAATGTACTGTCTTACTATAGTCTCTTAAGGCGCTGAGCCGGCACCCAGTAAGCTCTTATGGAATCCTTAGCGTATAATACTGCTGTGAGTCTATAGACGTGCATGTTATTGGCGCCATGGTGCACGGTCAGTGGAAGAATTAAACACATTTGAATAGATACGAATGTAAAACATGTGTACGATAAGAAAGTAACTAGCCATCGGTTCGCGTACGTTCTGATACCCTTTAACACGGCAGATTATAGTGCACTGGAGTTAGATGAAATGCCTTCAAAATTGATTGCCCCTCAGTGCAATACAGCCAATGCAATATTTGTGTCAAATACGAAACCAAACAATCGTATACGATATAGTTACTGGGCGGGTTTGGAGCTGACGCGTTAGGAAACGGATTATGACAAAACTACGAAACTAGAGAAAAGACTGTTTGCAGCAAATGTCAGAATAATGATGGCAAAAGGAAACATGCGGTCAGACGGCGGTACACCCTTTACGTGTATCAGTAATCCGTCTTATGGACAAACCACAACCGTATCCAACCGATGTTTGGTTCTCTAAACTCGGAACCACAATATGGTACAAGATGGCGGATTCTACATTTACCCATAATCCTATGCAAGTAGAATAAACGCTTGGAAAGCCCGGATGTTCAACTACCTTATTCGTACTTAATTTCGCGAAATTAAAGCCTCGCGGAATAGTACTAACTTTAAATAGTACTAAATAGTGCTATTTCTATTGTTTTCTATTGTTTCATTAGTGCTATTTAGTACTAATTAGTTATTTATTTAGTTTTCAAGCTTTTCTAAATTGCACTCTACCCAGAGAAAACAATACATATCGAAACCATTTAAACATGAACAATAAACGTTATTTAATACGAGATCGGTTTTTAAAACGACTTATTCAACAACATAATACTACCATTTGCAACTGAGCAACCGTATAGCGTAAGCTTTTTTGTCTGTTTTAGCTACAAGTTTATAACGTCTAGTTTGTCTAGTTGACTGTCATCTTGTTCCTATTTGTATTGATAAGTTTGGTTTTTTAGAAAAAATAAATGTTGTTGAGGCACCACTTTCGCGAAATATAATGCTCTTTTTTCATTTTCTCTTATCGAAACCGCGAAAATAATGTCTCGCGAAATTAAGTACGCGCGAAATTAAGTACGAACAAGACGCTCAATGAGCGTACACTCGGGCTTATGACAAGGACAATGTCAGTTGCGTGAGGAGAGACCTGACAATGACTGACAGTTGCGTGACGAGGGAGACTGTATATACATGTATGTGTCGAGTTCATTTGATTTGCCTTTGACTTTGAGTTCATTTGATTACCTTTTGACTTTGAGTTCAATTGATTTGATTTTGATGAGTTCGTGTAAAGGCCCCCTCTCTAGCTTCAGATCCCGAAACGTCGAGTTTGGAATCGAGTTCGAGTTCGGGTTCGAGTTACGGTTCGAACGTCGAATAAAACAAGGACATCTTCTTCAATACAATATCATTTCTCTGACGTCATGACAATCAGTGACAGTTGAGTGACGAGGGAGACTATGAGTCGGATGAGTACGAACATGATACGTCTTGAGGTTGCATAGGTCAGATGGTTCCGATAACGCCCTCGCGTTACGACAGTCAGGCAGCAAGCAAAGCGATATTAGCTATCTAAACAAAATCTACTGAAAAATCAAACCCTTGCTCTCTAGCTTCAGAGACATAATACGAAGCTGCTCAGTAACGGATTATTAACGACATGTTGCTTTCAAAACTAAGATTCATAATCTACTTGAGTCCTGTGTCTCCTTTATCTTTTCAAATCTGCGGAGTAATCTTGAAACTCCGGATACGATTAAATACGTCGCATACTCGTCATTTTGGAGCCGAACAAAACTACTACTACTACTACTACCGAAATCCGCATTTTCTAACTCGGGCGGCCTGCGGCCTGGGCCCGAGTAATAAGGTAGTTTTAATAAAAAGGATTTCAATTCTTTGCGGAGTTCAATGCTTTATCGTTTATTCAATGAATGGAAAATTAAAACTCAACGCTCGTGCGTTTCTAATAGCTAAAGCAGACGCTTGTGGCTTCACTCTAAGCTAATAAACAGATCACAATACAAGTGTTTTCATTTAGTATGCAGAGTTTAGTATTGAAATCGATACTTAATTATTCAGGCGTAGCACTTGGGAAAATGCATGCTCTTAGAACCTTGGCAATCAGTATTGGACAATTCGTTGGCAATTCGTTGACAATTCAACTTCCAACAGGAGCCCACTAATTATTTCTAATAATTTCAAAGGTAAGAAGAGCATACCTTTATTGTAGACTGCATGCACTAACAATTCTTAAAACGAAGAACACGTTCAGCAAGAATGAGAAAGGAAGTTTCGTTTAAAGGTGACTTTGTGGTCGTATGTCGGTTTCCCTTGAGAAAGTCATCGGCGGCCAGAGGAAATCAGCAGTAAACCGCTGTTTTGAGGGAGGAACAGCAATCAATAAGCCAGTTCACGCTGTCGGCCGCCATTTTGAATTGGGGCAAACTCGGCAAAATTGATAGAAATCTGGATCACTTTGACTTGCCGTAACTCCGCTCGATTTCGTTGAATTTTTAAAAACTTACCATTTTAGAAAAGATGTGTTCTTTGTTATTGATGTCCTATAATATGATGGGTATTGGAAGGCTACAAATCGAGAAAATTTTTTTTTTGTTTTCAAAATAAAACGTTCGACACGTGAATATGCAAATTAGCTCGAAATTTTAAGATCCATTCGTGAAAAGAAGATTGACTCGTAAAAGGTAGTTAAAACACCTACATTGGTCTTATTTTCACTCCAACAACTCATATGCATGCCTGCTGATTATCGAAGTTTAAATTTTGAAAATCCAACAAAATCGAGCGGAGTTACGGCAAGTCAAAGTGATCCAGATTTCTATCAATTTTGCCGCGTTTGCCCCAATTTAAAATGGCGGCCGACAGCGTGAACTGGCTTATTAAACACTATGGCCAAAAGGTGAAACTAATTATTTTCATTTTCTCCCTTCCTCCTCCCCCACCTTTTCTCTTTTCGCTCCTTCCCTCCCTCCTTCAGGTTCTCTGGTTTCGAGAGTGACTCACTCCTCTCCTTTAGGCGACAGCTACGCAGCTAGCATATTATTTAGTTTATTAGGCGTTTTTAGGCGTTTTTTAGTAGTGTCAGGTCACCATTGGATTCATATATATTTCATGTATATTAGTTTACTGTTAGCCGATGTTTAAGGCAAAGCAAATGCGCGCGGAAAGTTTTCCCATGTTGATATACAAAGCGGATCGATTCTTATCTCTGTGACACGTTTAACTATTAAAACAAGAGCCTCAAACTGAAGCGCTATCAGAAAACTCTAAACTTGATATTTTTAAGAATGACGTCATAGGGTCTCCCCAGGCTTCAGCGTCCAACTAGTACAACCTAAAGCTTCTCCAGTCTCCAAGACCAGAAGAGAACCAGTTCATGATTTTAGTTCCGGTGCTTTCTGTACTTCCGGCCAGGCGGCGGTTGATGTCTCGAAGTAGATGAGTTTGTTGCATAATTGCTTGGCCTAGTTCTTTAATCCTAACAAAGACATTGGATAATATTAACCAATCAGAGGAAACTGAGAAATCAACACCACGTGTAGGCCACGCCTATCACTGCAAAGAGCAACCGCATTCCTCCATTCATCTTTTTCTTCTTTCCTTCCTACCTCTCTTGCTTCCTACCTCTCTTCCTTCCTACCTCTCTTCCTTCCTACCTCTCTTCCTCCCTACCTCTCTTTCTTCCTACCTCTCTTCCTTCCTACCTCTCTTCCTTCCTACCTCTCTTCCTTCCTACCTCTCTTCCTTCCTACCTCTCTTCCTTCCTACCTCTCTTCCTTCCTACCTCTCTTCCTTCCTACCTCTCTTCCTTCCTACCTCTCTTCCTTCCTACCTCTCTTCCTTCCTACCTCTCTTCCTTCCTACCTCTCTTCCTTCCTACCTCTCTTCCTTCCTACCTCTCTTTCTTCCTACCTCTCTTCCTTTCTTTCTACCTCTCTTCCTTCCTACCTCTCTTCCTTCCTACCTCTCTTCCTTCCTACCTCTCTTCCTTCCTACCTCTCTTCCTTCCTACCTCTCTTCCTTCCTACCTCTCTTCCTTCCTACCTCTCTTCCTTCCTACCTCTCTTCCTCCTTCCTTCCTTTCTTTCAGTTCTTTCTTTCATTTTCCTATCTTTTTCCCCAGTGTTGTTCTAATAACGGTACAACCTTGTATCCACGTACCTTTCTTCGTTGTCAGTGATCTTTCCTTTCAACTGTGTCAGCATAATGGGTACCCTGTGGTGATAGTCGTTCGAGTTGTCGTTTGTTGTACCCAGGCTACAAAACATGTTCCACAGCTATTAACGTTAAACAAAACAATGCGTTAGATCACCTGACCAGGCCCTAAGCAATATTCCATTTCGTAAAGTATAGAAAAGAAATTGCGTATATGGTATTTGGTGAAGAAATTTCATATTTAGCAAAAAAATATATGTATATTTGGTAAACAATCCATATTTGATGAAGAAATTCCATACTTGATATTGCCGAAGTCCTTATATGGTAGCGAAATTCCAAGTTTGGTATAGGAATATGAGACTTCATAACTGATATTTTAGACCAAAAACATAAGTTGTATTTCATTCACAAAATCCTCTTATTCATTCCCACAATTTCTATAGTCAGAAAGACTACAGTTCTGTCACATGTCAAGACTTAGTCAATACTATTTTGAGCACAAACTAATTAGTACCAAATTAGTTTGGACCTCCGTTACAATTAATTATAATAACTTTTCATTCAGTTTTCCTTTCAATGTCAAATGAGCCATCTGCTTTCATTCTCTTCTCTCTTTGTTCTCCTACCACACCTAAACCTCGCTAGATACTTTTATCCCGTTTATGCTTATAATATTTTGACACGACTAGTTAGCTTGTGATTTCTAGTTATCTCACAGTATAACTTTAACACAATATCTTCAACTATAGCTATGTCGAATCCCTAGTTTTCTTTCTGAATATTTGGTTGTTTTACTATAACAAAGAAGACTCAGTACACTGCATTCTAGCCAATCACAAACCTTCATAATATTGATTGATTGTAAACAAACTAGTGGTCGCGAGTCACTATAAATAGAACTACACGCGACCTTATAAGAGAGATAGTAGAAGAGCACTTGTAAGAACCTGAAAGATATCTAAAGAATAAAGATACTTGACGAACGATACCAGCTCTATCAGAGAGTCCTTGTCCATTCGAATTCATTCCCAGTCCCCGAAAATGAACAACAGACCGCAACATTGATTCTTTGATACGACGTTACCTTAATCCACAGTGTCTTTGGTTTATTAGGATATTCCACGTGCTCCTTAATTCTTAACCTTCGTAAGACCCACACAGGTACAGACTCCTCTAATTCGATCAGATGTTCCACCTTAAGAAAGTATTTATATATCATTCTAAATCATTCCTGTAATAAATAGAATAAATAACACTTTAATAACTAAAAACATACTTACCTGCATAATGTAACGTTGAATAACCGCGTTCTGCTGAATGTTGTCAATATCACCAACAGCCAAGCCAATCTACACGTGAACACAGAGATTAATTGGCGAGAGTGGGAGTAATGGTAGTGGTGGTGGTAGTGGTGATGGTGGTGGTGGTGGTGGTAGTGGCGGTGGTGGTAGCGGTGGCGGTGGCGGTGGCGGTGCGGTGTTCGTGGTCGTGGTCGTGGTCGTGGTCGTGGTCGTGGTCGTGGTCGTGGTCGTGGTCGTGGTCGTGGTCGTGGTCGTGGTCGTGGTCGTGGTCGTGGTCGTGGTCGTGGTCGTGGTCGTGGTCGTGGTCGTGGTCGTGGTCGTGGTCGTGGTCGTGGTCGTGGTCGTGGTCGTGGTCGTGGTCGTGGTCGTGGTCGTGGTCGTGGTCGTGGTCGTGGTCGTGGTCGTGGTCGTGGTCGTGGTAGTGGTAGTGGTCGTGGTAGTGGTAGTGGTAGTGGTAGTGGTAGTGGTAGTGGTAGTGGTAGTGGTAGTGGTAGTGGTAGTGGCAGTGGCAGTGGCAGTGGTAGTGGTAGTGGTAGTGGTAGTGGTAGTGGTAGTGGTAGTGGCAGTGGTAGTGGTCGTGGTAGTGGTAGTGGTAGTGGTAGTGGTAGTGGTAGTGGTAGTGGTAGTGGTAGTGGTAGTGGTAACTTACCAGCATGTTCATCAGTATGATTGGCATCAAGAAGCAGAAAGAAAGAAATATGAAATAATTCATAACTTTGTAATCAATGTCTTTCTCGTGCTGTAGGTACGTCTGGTCGAAGGTCAGCTCGCCAAGAGTCATAACGAAGGTTTTGACGACAGATTTCGATAGTGTTTTAAACACTCTCTAAGCGAGAAAGCAAGGTAATAGTGTTAAAAAGAAAAAAAAGTGATAAAAATATGGTGATAAAAGGAGGATGAAGAAAGAGGAAAACAAAAAAGAGAAAAGAGAGAAAGTGAAGAGAAGAATGGGAAAGAAAATTAGATTGGTGGTTTTGGTGATTGGCGACGTTAATGATGATGGTTAACTAATATTGTTATAGGAAATCGCACAACCTCGAGGACAATTCGTGATTCATGGCTACTGGTGAGTTATGAATCACGAGTAAACGTTAACCACAAACGAGAACGTCGTGTGATTTCACTCAACAAAATTTTAAAAAAAGTGCTCGCTGGCTTCGCCGCGCGTTCGCATCGTTGTCATAGCTGCCTAATTGGTACAGAGTACAATTTGGGATTAATTCTACAGCCCTCGTCCAATCAGAATCAAGTAATTTTATTGAGGGAAGTAGGAGTAATCTGAACACTTACGGCTTTGATTTGATCCAGCAAGATATAAAAAGCCATTCCAAAGGCGACTATAAAAAGGCTGAACAGAACTGCAACCTAAGGGGGGAGGGGTAAAATAGTTGAGTAAACTTTAGAATCTACGCACACCATTTAAAGTGCAACCACAGGCAAACCACAGTGATAAAGTGACATTTGCACTTAAAAATACCGAATAAAACGTGTTTTAATACATTTTAGCCCGAGTAAATGCACCATTGTTCCCCACCCTCCCTCACTGAGTCGGAATAGGTCAACCGGAGGACGTATATTATTACAAGGTAGGCAACTTTCAGGATTCCTGTGGTGAATCTCAAAACAAATCTGCTAAAATATATATCAAATCTTGTGAAAACTCATCCCTAAATCCGTCCAGTTACTAAAATACCTTCAATCTATCATGTCAGCTCAATTGTTTGGTTGTATTTTGAAGAAAATGCTGGTTTTGGGTCCAAGGACGCAAAAAAACAGCTTTCGTACTATGTGCCGACAGTTAGGCTTCGACCAGCGCAGTCCTGGGGACGAAAATGTGGAGCAAAAATAACCCGCGTATCCCTTCCCTTGTATTCCTTTACTCACCTGATCAAATGGACAAACGCAATCCTACATAGACAAACATTCGACTTCCGCTTTCGTAATATTTAAATATTCATCGCGCGTGTGAATTCTTTGACGCATGCAAGTTTTGCAAGACGGAATAATACAATACACTGCACAATAATTACAAGCAAAAATTAAACTACAACATATAGATGAATGACAGTAACATTTTTGAATGTTATTCTTAACTTTCACTTCTCAGTTGAATTTCGTCCCAGATTGTTATCTACAATGCACATGTTGCAGAGCTTGCTATTTATATTACTGTTATTCTAATGTCAAATAAGTCCGCAAATAAGCGTTATTCATTTCGAATAATCAGTGGGAAGGCAAACGAAATATTTGCATTGAATTATACAAATTACAAAACACCTTGTACTTTCTTCATAATTTCAGTAGACTATAAGACCTATAACGAACGAAACCCAAGCTTTCTTGTAATTATTGTACAGTGAATTGTATTATTCCGTCTTACAAAATTTGCATGCGTCAAGATGAATATTTAAAAGTTACGAAAGCGGAAGTCGAATGTTTGCCTATGTAGGGTTGCGTTTTGTCCATTTGATCAGGTGAGTAAAGGAATACAAGGGAAGGGGTACGCGGGTTATTTTTGCACCACATTTTCGTCCCCAGGACTGCGCTGGTCGAAGCCTAACTGTCGGCACATAGTACGAAAGCTGTTTTTTTGCGTCCTTGGACCCAAAACCAGCATTTTCTTCAAAATACAACCAAACAATTGAGCAGACATGATAGATTGAAGGTATTTTAGTAACTGGACGGATTTAGGGATGAGTTTTCACAAGATTTGATATACATTTTAGCAGATTTGTTTTGAGATTCACCACAGGAATCCTGAAAGTTGCCTACCTTGTAATAATATACGTCCTCCGGTTAACCTATTCCGACTCAGTGAGGGAGGGTGGGGAACAATGGTGCATTTACTCGGGCTAAAATGTATTAAAACACGTTTTATTCGGTATTTTTTAGTGCAAATGTCACTTTATCACTGTGGTTTGCCTGTGGTGCAACTAACCCCTATGAGATTGTTTTAAAAATCTATTCAATATATGCTGAATAGTTGGTGGGTTCAGTATTTTGTAATTTGAACCTTGCGTTTATGAGTTATAGAGGTTTGAAATCTCAATATGCAAATTTAATGACGTCTACTAAGGAATCATTTATTAAACAAAAACGCCCTTGTGCTCATTATTGACATTTGAAAACTTACAGAATATTTTCACAGTCTTTATAAATTAATTTGTAACTTTTTTGCCCATTTCAAAAAATAAGTTCTTATTGAAAAAGTCTAAATAAGTTATGGCAAATTCCTTAGTAGACGTCATCAAATTTGCATATTGAGATTTCAAACCTCTATAACTCATAAACGCAAGGTTCAAATCACAAAATACTGAACCCACCAACTATTCAGCATATATTGAATAGATTTTTAAAACAATCTCATAGGGGTTAGTTGCACTTTAAACCATCCCTTGACAATACGCCTGCCAATTCCTTACATGGAAAATAAATCCATATTTGGCATATGACTAATTGTTTTCCTCGCTCATCTCCAGTCTCCATGCAATGTTTAACGAACAATAAAAAAGAAACAAGAGGAACTGGGATTCCTGTGGTAATATTTCAGAGGGAGCCTGGCGAGATCACGCTCTTTCGTTGATGGTGAATATACTGGTAATCATGTGATTATGTTAGATGATCACGTGACTGATGAAAACCGCTGACCTGAAGGACCGTCTTGATCATGGTTAGCACCATGAGTACATAGCGTCCATACGTCGATGTTCTGAAGCAATCAAGTAATACGTTGAGTTAGCTACATTGACATCAGAGAGGGTCCTGGGGACGAGGTTGGTCAGCATTACCGGTGTGCGCATGCGCTGTCTACGAATATAGCATTTTTTATTGTAAGGAAATGCATGATTAACAACTTTTCCCAGCAAGCATTGTGAGTAATCCTCTCTACACAAAAAGATAGCGGATCAGTACATTTTACCACAATCCTTTGCGCGCATAAACCGCTACAGTAGTACTGATTTAGGTTCGCAAAGGGTTGTGGTAAAATGTACGTACAACCGCCATTTTCTTCTATAAAGTGATTGTATATATATATGATATATACGTACCTTCTCATGTACATAGCAAGGTTGATCCACGCGAAAAATAAACACATCGCAGCAGCCTCGAGTTGTACGGGTTGCTTACAGGCACAGACCGGTAGGAGATAAAATAGAGCAGTGCTAAAGATGATCCATTCCAAGAGGTTCGTAACATCTTGGAAGTACTTCTTTCTCTATGAGGTACAAACGTGTAAGGGTGTCAGTACGTGTAAGGGTGTCAGTACGTGTAAGGGTGTCAGTACTTGTAAGGATGTCAGTACTTGTAAGGGTGTCAGTACGTGTAAGGGTGTCAGTACGTGTAAGGGTGTCAATACGTGTAATGGTGTCAGTACGTGTAAGGGTGTCAGTACGTGTAAGGGTGTCAGTACGTGTAAGGGTGTCAGTACTTGTAAGGGTGTCAGTACGTGTAAGGGTGTCAGTACGTGTAAGGGTGTCAGTACGTGTAAGGGTGTCAGTACGTGTAAGGGTGTCAGTACGTGTAAGGGTGTCAGTACGTGTAAGGGTGTCAGTACGTGTAAGGGTGTCAGTACGTGTAAGGGTGTCAGTACGTGTAAGGGTGTCAGTACGTGTAAGGGTGTCAGTACGTGTAAGGGTGTCAGTACGTGTAAGGGTGTCAGTACGTGTAAGGGTGTCAGTACGTGTAAGGGTGTCAGTACGTGTAAGGGTGTCAGTACGTGTAAGGGTGTCAGTACGTGTAAGGGTGTCAGTACGTGTAAGGGTGTCAGTACGTGTAAGGGTGTCAGTACGTGTAAGGGTGTCAGTACGTGTAAGGGTGTCAGTACGTGTAAGGGTGTCAGTACGTGTAAGGGTGTCAGTACGTGTAAGGGTGTCAGTACGTGTAAGGGTGTCAGTACGTGTAAGGGTGTCAGTACGTGTAAGGGTGTCAGTACGTCAGCCGCGGGGATTATACACCACAGTAATGTGTTAATTCAATATTGGCAGATATTTGTTTGTTCATTTATTTTCATTTCATTCATTCATTCATTCATTCATTCATCCATTCATTCAATTATTAAATACTTATTATGTATTTGTTTTTTGTTTGTTTTTGTCTAAGTTATTATAATTTCTCTTTTTCGACTTCTAATTTTTTTCTCTCTTTTCCCCTTCTTTTTTCCTTCCTTCCTTCCTTCCTTTCTCTTTCATTAATCTTACCCGCTTAAACAATTCGCCAAACTCCTTTGCGATGAGCAGCAAGCACAGTGCAATGACAAAGTACTGGGGAATAACCAAGTTTTTAAACTGGGAAAATAATAATAGTATTATCATATATATATTAAATATGTATAATAGTTTTTATTATCTATTTATTTATTTTCGTAAAGCGCCTTGAATCCCAGACATGTGCGCTATATATATATACCTCTTATTAACCGAGCGCGAGGTCCGTACGGGAAGTTATGGACCGAGGTTTTTCGCACGGCCTTATGGCCCGAGCACATAATAATAATAATAACATTTATTATCCAACTATACATAGACGAGTAAAAATATAGCGCGAGTAGGACTGGAGCGAGTAAAAATATCCAGCGATATTTTTACTCGTCTATTTCACGCGCGCACTTTTATATAAATATCCTTCACGGGATGAGTGTATTTTTCGCATCACAAAAGGGTTGGATAATAAATAACTTATTTAACATTTTAGTGTGGAGTAAGGCTGAAAATTTTTACTCGTCTTTGTATTTTGTCTCGCCCGTCGTAAAAATATCCAGCCGTACTACACACTAAAATGTCAAATAAGCTGTATTTATTTATATGGCGCAAATTCAACACACGTTTTCAAATGCGCCTTAAAGTAATAATAACAAAACAAATGTATGTATCTACAAATTATCTACAATGTAATTATTACTAATAAATTATAAAATTCAATCAATAAATACATTTCGATAAAATTCTCCTAATAAAATAATATTCATGATTATAAGTGTACAAACTTTAAACTAATTAATTAAAATAAGCCAATCTAAATAAGTGTGTTTAAATAAATTAACATTAGATGCTTTTCTCAGTTCCAATGACAAGTTATTCCATAAATATTATTATTATAATAATGGAGCGGCCGCAGCAAAGGCTCTGTCTCCAAGAGTGGGCAGTGTTCTCACCTCTAAAGGTACATACACATACATACATACACGCACGTAGCGCGCAGCAAAGGCTCTGTCTCCAAGAGTGGGCAGTGTTCTCACCTCTAAAGGTACATACACATACATACATACACGCACGTAGCGCGCAGCAAAGGCTCTGTCTCCAAGAGTGGACAGTGTTCTCACCTCTAAAGGTACATACACATACATACATAAACGCACGTAGCGCGCAGCAAAGGCTCTGTCTCCAAGAGTGGGCAGTGTTCTCACCTCTAAAGGTACATACACATACATACATACACGCACGTAGCGCGCAGCAAAGGCTCTGTCTCCAAGAGTGGGCAGTGTTCTCACCTCTAAAGGTACATACACATACATACATAAACGCACGTAGCGCGCAGCAAAGGCTCTATCTCCAAGAGTGGGCAGTGTTCTCACCTCTAAAGGTACATACACATACATACATAAACGCACGTAGCGCGCAGCAAAGGCTCTGTCTCCAAGAGTGGGCAGTGTTCTCACCT